>VWYK01051322.1:2968-49379 GCA_013399775.1 Semnornis frantzii | reverse complement strand
CCTGAGCTCCTCATTCAAATCCTGAGCTCCTCACACACCAAGGTCCTGAGCTCCTCATTCAAATCCTGAGCTCCTCACACACCAAGGTCCTGAGCTCCTCACACATTCAGATCCTGAGCTCCAAGCTCAGCCGGATCCTAAGCAACTGAACATGCAGATCCTGAGCTTCTGGCTCAGGCAGGTGAGGTGAAGCCATTGACTGCAGCCTGAGGTCTCCTCTGAAGCTGGAGCCAGCCACGTCACACATCGATAACGAGCTCCGGATGCATCCCTTTAATGAGCTGAGCTCGTAGCAGGCTGTGGGAGCTTGCCAGGAGCTGCCCATTCTGTCAGGAGGAGTGGAGCCTGCTGGAGAAGTGTGAAGTGGGTCCTGCTGACTCACGGATGCAGATGGCTCCATCCCCACGACTCCACGCTGCCAATGGTGAGGCAGGAGGTGCCAGCACCCAGCACTAAGCTGGTACCTCAGGATGTGAACCCAGCTGGAGGGGGACCATCAGACCAGATGCTTTCATTATTTCCTCTGTGTCCTATGGCATTGGACAAAGCTGGATGCATCCCAGTGGGCTTCCTCTGCTTCCACAGCAGTCCTTCTGCAGAAAACATGGTTGTTCCCACAAGGTCCCCTCCCACAGAGAAGACAGAGTGAAGATGTGACTCAAGGAGGATGTGTGGACCCAAATGTGCAACAGAGATCCCAATCTTGAGCTCCTCTGAGCCCGAGTAGGGTGGTTGAAGCCAGAGGCTTCAGGAGCTGGAGGCTTCTCCTTCCCATTTGGAACAGGTTGGCTGTGGTGAGCCAAAGCTTGAGGTCTGTGTTGGGTGCCATGGGTGGGTGATGTGGATTTCCTCACCCAAACCCATCAGAGAACCAAGTACCAAAGGGTTTGCACCCTCCAGCCCCTGAAATATCCCCAGAAAGCTCATGGAGCAGCCCATCCCTTCTGTCAGGCCTGACCCTGCACCCTCAGGACACAAGCTCTTCACCCAACTTGTGCTCCCAAGCCCTCAGAACCACCTCTCTCCCCATCTTCCATGCCCTGTGCTCCCTGTTATGCTTCTCCACCACCTCGATCTACTCTAGCAGCAGTCACCACCCACAGCTTTAGGTCTTCTTCAGGTATCCCAGCCTGAGCTCCACCACATCTATCAGGTGAAGATGCCCAGATGCCCAGCTCTCCTCAGACCATGCACCACATGTTTCTCCCTCCCTCTCCTGCCAGCCCTAAGAAAAGGGCTGAGACATTTTCTTTGCACTTTAACCATCACCCCAAGGCTGGGCTGAGATCCAACAGCCCCTCAGCAACTCCTGCATCCCCAAAGAACCACTACATTCTCATCCCTACATGAATGGGAGTCTATCAGTCTGACCAAGGCCAGCTGGTCACTACTGGAGAGAGTCCAGTAGAGGCTGCAAAGATGCTGAGGGGCCTGGAGCATCTCTGTAAGGAGCAAAGGCTGAGAGCCGTGGGGCTGTTGAACCTGGAGGAGAGCAGCCTCAGAGGGCATCTGAGCAATGCTCAGCAAGAGTGAAAGGGTAGGGGGCAAGAGGATGAAGCCAGACTCTTCTCAGTGGGGCAGTGGGTACAAAGTGGAGGTTCCATCTGACCATGAGGTTCCATCTGACCAGGAAGAGAAATTTGTTTAGTGTGAGGGTGCTGGAGCCCTGGAGCAGGCTGCCCAGAGGGGTTCGTGGAGCCTTTTTCTCTGAAGAGATTCCCGACCCAGTTGGGCATTGTGATCCTGGGCAAGCTGCTGTGGGTGCTCCTGCTTTAGCAGTGAGGTTGGACTGGATGTTCTCCAGAGGCCCCTTCCAACCCTAACCATGCTGGGATTCTATGATTCCACCTCTTGTTCCTCTTCAAGCCCATTTCCTTGATCTGAGCATCCTCCCTGCTTGCTCTCACCTTTCCCACTTCACACCAAGCCTTTGCCACCCAGCAAACCTCGTTCCCCAGGGATGGAGCTGGCAGTTGGGGTGGAAGCAGCTCCCTCAATCCCTTTGCCTTCAGCAGGTTGAGTTTCAATGTCACTTTAAGTCAGGGAGAGGAAGGTTGGGTATGGAATTGCCAAGCTGGTCACATGCTGCTGGGATTTGGCCGTAGCTAAGCAGCACCACCCCCACGGTGGCTTTTTTGGCTGGTGACTCCTCTGCTCAGCAGAGAAGCAGGAGAGGCACCAGAGAGGAGAAGAAGGAGAAAAAAAAATCCCATTCTAATCATAATAATATTAAAAAATAATCAGACTGAGGAGAGTCCCTGTGAATGTCAGGAGCTCCTGGGCCGTAGGGGTGACAACAATTTCCTCCCCCTCCAAACAGGGTGAGAGCCACTGGCAGAGGATCTCAGCAGGATCTGGTGGCAGGGCTATTTTCAGAGCTGACATCCTACCCACAGCTAAAAATAGCTGGGCCCCACCACGCAAAGCAGGGCTTCTGCTCTGCAGAACCTCAGCACACCTCAGACAGCCTCAGACCTTGCTGTCTCCCCATGGTTTGCTCCCATCCCTTCCTTCTCCCCTTCTCCATCCCTCAGTTGTCCTCTCCCATATGGTTTAAAGGAGATGTCACCATAGCTGGGAGCAGAGGGTCACCTCCAACCCAAAAGCAACATCCTGCCTGCTGAGCCAGAGGCTTGGAGAGGCCAAGAAGGCATCATCAGGCTCAGACCTTGCTTTCTTCCCACACTTCGCTCCCATCCACAATCCCTTCCTTTGCCCCTTCTCCATCCCTCAGACATCCTCTCCTTTCTGGTTTCCTGGCCTGGGTCACCATGGCTGGGTCACATCCAGCCCAAAAGCAGCACCCTGCCCACTGAGGGAGTTGGAGAGGCCAAGAAGGCATCGTCAAGGTCAGACCTTGCTTTCTCCCCATGCTTCATTCCTTTCCTCACTCGGTTCCCATCCATTATTCTTTTCTTCCCCCTTCTCTGTCCCTCAGGTGTCCTCTCCCTCCTGGTCTCCTGGCTTGCAGAGAGGTGTCACCATGTCTGGGAGTCACCTCCAACCCAAGGGCAGCACCCTGTCTGCTGGCCAAGGGCTGGAAGAGGTCAAGATGGCACCAGGGGCTTAAGATCCCTTGGCAGGGATCCTCAACATGCCTCCAGTGCCCAGCTCTGCTATGTGAAGTGGCCAGAAGGAAGGAACTACTCACTGCACCCCAGAAAGGTGCACAATCAGGGCTGCAGCCAGGGCAGAGCCAGCCCAGCTGCAGCCCTGGGACATCACCTCCACAAAGGTAGGTGCTTTGATTTGGTGTCTGATGATGCTCAGAGGCTTTGGTGCCTGCTGCTCATGTGTGGGGAATCCAGGACACCTCACCAGGATGAGCTTGAGAGTGTCACAGCACAAAGCTATGCCACCTGTAGAAGCCAGCTCCAGCACTTGGCCACAGTCACCTCTAAGAGGGCTCTCCTAGAATTACTGTGTAGCCTAAAAACTTCCTCAGCTGCCACCAGCCTCTTTCTCCTCCTTTTCTCCTTCTCCTTCCTCTCCTCTCCTCTCCTCTCCTCTCCCAATTCCCTCTCTTCATTAGCACCCTCACCTCCAGGTATTTATAGCTGGTCACCTCCCCCTGGCTTTTTTAGAGACAACCCAAATTTAACTCCTTCCCAAGCTCCTCCCGGCCCCAGCCCAGCCTGGCAGCCCCAAATCCCACACTTTGGGATGTCCAAGCTCAGCAGAGACCTTCCCTGCTGGGTGCATGCACCACTCCTGTCCCAGCCCCACATTTCCACCTCCCTCACGTTCCATCAGCAGAGGCTGCAGCTGATTCAGGCTCTGCTGCTCTTGGGCTGAAGCAGAGGTTCATCAGGGATTCATTTTGTGTGGAAGAGACCTTGGAGGTCATCAGGTTCAACCCTCAGCCCAGCACTGTCAGGTCAGCACTGAACCATGTCCCTCAGCACCACATCTCCACAGCTTTGAAACCCTTCCAGGGATGAGGACTCCACCACCGGCCTGGGCGGCCTGAGAAAGGGGAAAAAATTGCTCTTCATGTCCAACCTAAATCTCACAGCTGCCCCCAGCTGCCCAAACCAGAGGAGAATGGACCCATCCCTGCCAGCTGGGAGCATCCCTCACACCATATCCCAAGGTGCAGGGACAGAGAATCACACACAGAGTATGTTAGGGGTTGGAAAGGACCTCTGGAATTCATCCAGCCCAACCCCCCCACCAAGGCAGGGTCACCTGGAGAAGGTCACACAGGAACATATCCAGGTGGGTCTGGAATCTTTCCAGAGACAGAGACTCCATCACCTCTCTGAGCAGCCTGCTCCAGTGCCCCATCACCCTTAGATGAAAGAAATTCCTCCTCAGGGATGCCAGGACAGCATGGGGGACATGCAGGATGCTGAGGACTGGGCTCATGGGCTCATCCCAGTGCTCACCAGCAGCGCTGGGCTCTGCTTGACTTCTGCCTGCTCCCCTCGGAGCTCTGGCAGGCAGCCAGGCAGCCATTTCCTGGTAATCCAATAGCTGCAGCAGATGAGCTGCAAATGCATTTCCTGCCACCCTGCTCTCAAAGTTTCATTAATGGCAGGAGAGGATGTGCTGTTGGCTCGAGGTGCCCCCGGCTGGAGGGCAGCTGGGCACAGCCAGCATGGCTGGAGGCCATGGAGATGGGAGTAAGGTCCTGCTGATGCTGTGGGAAGGGGGAGAGATGAAGCTGCATCCCTTCCAGTACAGGGAAACTGAGGCACGGGTGTTGGAATCACAGAATCGGTTGGGTTGGAAAAGGTCTCTGAGATCACCAAGTCCAACCATCAGCCCAGCAACATCATGGCCATGCCACATCTCCAAGCTGGCTGAGGAGAGATGTCACCACCACCCAGGTCCCCACCAGCACTGGGTCTGCTTTGCTGGGAGATAGAATCATGAGGGTTGGAAAAGACCTTTCAGATCACCAAGTCCAACCCCACCATGACCACTAAACCATGTCCCAAAGTGCCATGTCTACACATTTCTTGACTAGCTCCAGGGATGGTGACCCCACTACCTTCCTGGACAACCTACTGCAGTGCCTGACCACCCTTGTGGATCCTTGTCCCCTGGTGCCATGTCCACACAGAAGTGCCTGGCATGGAAGTAAAACTGAGCAGCAGTCTCCCAGTTGCTTCTCCAGTGTGAAGAAATCATCATAGGTGGGAGCAAGGGTGGGAGCAAGCAGGGAGGATGTTCAGGTCAAGGAAATGGGCTTGAAGAGCAACAAGAGATGGAATCTCAGAATTACAGAATGATAGGGGATTGAAGGCACCTCTGGAGATCATCCAATCCAACCCTCCCACTCAGGCAGGGCACCCACAGCAGCTTCCCCAGGATCACAATGTCCAGCTGGGTTTGGAAGCTCTCCAGAGGAGGAGACTCCACAACCCCTCTGGGCAGCCTGCTCCAGGGCTCCAGCACCCTCACAGCAAAGAAGTTCCTCCTCCGGTGTAGGTGGAACCTCCTGGGTTCCACTTTGTGCCTGCTGTCCCCTGCCCAGCCATTTAACGCAGCCCTTCTCCCACTCAGCTCCGGCTCCCTGCGCCAAGGCAGAGCTCAGTTGGCCAGCCCCACCCCATGACCTCCTGTGGAAGGTGGGATGAATATTTGATAGCTCTAATGTGATCACACCCAATCGATACAGGCAGGAACATCTTCCCCACCCCCAGCTCCTCCATGCCCCAGCCCTTCCTCCCTCTCCCTCGCTCTCCTCCGTTCATTAATGCATCATCCTCCTCTTTACATTATTGATGAACTTCCTTCCTCTTCTTTTTTTTTCTTCTTCTTCTTCTTTTTTTTTTTTTCCCCGCTTTGATTTAGAAGAACTAAATTGAATAAAACTGCTTAGCTGGAGACTTGAACCCTCCTGAAGGTATCTAAGCACTGTCAGGCCAGGCAAAAAACTTCCCTGACCTTCTCTCGCCTCCTCATTTTCCTCTGTTGAGCCACAGAGTTTCTGCCCCACAGCCATCAACCCCCTCCTGAAGGTATCTAAGCACCTTCATGCCAGACAAAAACTTCCCTGACCTTCTCTCACCTCCTCATCTTCCTCCATTGAGCCACAGAGGTCCTGCCTCACAGCCATGCCCCGCTCCTGAAGGTATCTAAGCAACTTCAGGCAAGCCAAAAAACTATTCTAACCTTCTGAAGGTATCTAAACACCTTCAGGCCAGCCAAAAAAACTTCCCTGACCTTCTCTTACCTCCTCATTTTCCTCCGTTGAGCCACAGAGTTTCTGCCCCACAGCCATCAACCCCCTCCTGAAGGTATCTAAGCACCTTCAGGAAGCTGAGCTCCTGAGAGCATGGGGCAGAAAGAGTCACCCAGATCTGTGGTCAAGCATTGGAACAGGCTGTCCAGGGAGGTGGTGGAGTCACCATCCCTAGAGGTGTCCAAAAAGAGTGTGGACATGGCAGTTTGGGGCACTGTTTAGTGGCCATGGTGCTGTTGGCTGACAGCTGGACTCTGTGAGGTCTTTTCCAACCTTCACAGTTCTACCTCCCAGCAAGCCAGCCTCCGTGCTGGTGGGGACGTGGTGGGTGGTGACATCTCTCCACCCACCCCCCAACCCCTCCCCCCAGCTTGGAGACGTGACAGCAGCACCATCACACTGTGGTGCCACCACTCCACCTCAGCTCCCCTCACGTCTGGGGCTTGCTGAAGCAGTGAATCGATAGTGACTGTCTGCTGCTGGCCAGACTGGGCTGGGGGCAGGAGGAGCAGGGGCTGGGCTGGGGATGCAGAAGGAGGAGGAGGACCCCAGGGGCTTGGGGAAAGGCTGCAGAGCCACACGATGGGAGAAGGTTTGGATGGAGGAGACCTGCAAGTGTTTGTCCTTCATCTGGGGAGAGTCTGGGGGTGGAGCAGTCTGGAGGGGCTGAAGGTGGAGCCTCCATCCCCAATAGAGAACCAGCCCAGACTGGGTCTTAATGGGAATCACTTACTGACCCCACAGAGCCGGGATGGGGGGAGATGCAAAGGAGGAAGATAAGGAGATAGCTCCAATTAGCAGCACCAAGCCACACATTACCTTCTGGAGAGAGGACCTGGGCTAGCAGCAGACTAGCAGAAGGGACTGCTGAGCTGCATGGCATTGGAGGAAGGACCTGACCTTGAATGGGACCTTGAATGGGACCCTGAGCATCCCCATGTGCTCCACAAATGGGCTGCTGGGACCATGGAAGGGGCTAAAGATGAGCAGAGGTGGAATCCCAGAATCCCAGAACCCCAGATTCCCAGCACAGTTGGTGTTGGAAGAGACCTCTGGAGATCATCCAGTCCAACCCCACTGCTAAAGAGGGGCACCCACAGCAGCTTGCCCAGCATCACAGCGGCCAGCTGGGGCTAGAATCTCTCCAGGGAAGAGATGGATAACCAACACTCTCTTCAATAGTTCTCTGGAGAGCCCAGACCTGGACCCAGTGCTCCAGATGTGGCATCACCAGGTCAGAGTAGAGGGGAAGGAGCTGCTGGGATATGAAGCCCAAAGCAAGAGGTTAGGGAGCCACCTGTGTTGCCCTGACTGGGAGAAGTTCAAGTCTCCAGCACAAGGACATCAGCAGGAGCTGGGGACACACTCTCCCTGTTTCCTGCTGTCCTCTCCTAAGGAGGGGATACCAAAGGGTGTCTGAAGGCTCCTCCACTGCTGCTCCACTGGGAGCAAAAGCTCCATTTCCAACAGGGACAATCTCCTGGTACCTTCTTGCTCCAGCATTTCCCACCATGTCTCACCCTAAAGCACCACCAAAACCTTCATTTACCTTACAAAGGTCACAGGAATCACCTCCTGAGCCCACTCAAATGCATCTCCCACCCCAGAGATCCTGGGGGACAAGGCAAGGGTCTCACCTACATTAAAGCCACCCCAACATCCCTGGGCAGATGCTCTTCCCAGGAGAGCTTCAGAAGTTCCCCGAGCTGCCCACATTTGCCTTTCCCTTGAGTCATGTCCCTGCCCTCAACAGAGAGCAGGAGGACCACAATACCTCCAGCTCCTCCACCCACAGGACACACTCAATACCCCTCAACTATTTGACTCCCACAGGCTATGATGAGCACAAAGTCCAGCTTGGAGGCTGAAGAGATGTTCCAACCTAATGGAAAGCTGCAGGATGAGCTCCTGAGTGGTTGTTCAGCCCCACCAGCACCCATTCATCCTCTGTCTGAGTCGTGCAATGGCCTTGGACATCTCCCTGTGCCCAAAGCTGAGTGAGACCCACCTAGATGAAGAGGATAAAGGTCTGTGAGAAGAGCACAGCTCTCACCCCAGCCTAGATCTCTTAGAATCATAGAACTGGCTTGGCTGGAAAAGACAAAGGTCATTAAGTCCAACTTTCAACCCAACAGCAGTAGACCACTAAAACATGACCCCAAGTGCCATGCCCACAGGTTTCTTAGACACCTCCAGGGATGGTGACTCCAGCACCCCCCTGGGCAGCCTGTTACCATGCCTGACCATTCTTGTGGGTTCTTCCTCCCCATGGTTCCACAGCTGGGGATGAGCCATGGGCCCAGCTGCACAGCAGGGTGGAGGGAGCCTGTACTGTGGGGAGATGTTCATAGATTCACAGAATGGTTTGGGTTGGAAGGGACCCTAAAGCTCATCTAGTTGCAACCCCCCTGCCACAGGCAGGGACACCTTCCACTAGACCAGGTTGCTCAAGGCCTCATTCAACCTGTCCTTGTTCTCCTTGTAGCCATCCCACCCAGGGGCCTGTCCATGGGGAAGCAGCTGGCAGGCTGCAGCCCCCCGGGCAGTGACGTCAGGGTGGAGGAAGTGAGGTCCTGCCCTTTCCCAGGCTCCCACTGCTCCACACGCCAGTTCCCTGCCAGTTTATCAGCCACTGGAGCACGACCAAGAGAACATCAGCCAGGAGAGAACAAACAAACATCCGAGTCTGGGCTTCCTTCCTTCCTTCCAACAACCTCCCCCCTCTCCTCCTCCCAACCCCCTTCAACTCCCCACCAAAAAAAAAAAAAATGAAGAGAAGGAATTAAATTAAATTAAATTAAATTTTAAAATGCTGAAAGAAGTGAAAGAAGGCAAATAAACAAAGCAGCATTGGTGTCTCCATGGGGATGTGAAGCCTTCCTGGGAGTGAGAACTGGGCCTCAGGGAGAGAAAACACCAGAGCACAGATGTCAGTGATCAGGATTGGCCCCACCAGCAGCCCAACTGGAGGGACCCAGGTTCAGCATTCAGGTTTGGGTTTCTCACTCAAGAAAGACATGGAGGGGCTGGAGTGGGTCCAGAAGAGGGCAAGGAAGCTGATGAAGGGTCTGGAGACCAGGGCTGGGGGCTGGGAGGAGCAGCTGAGGGAGCTGGGGGTGTTCAGCCTGGAGAAAAGGAGGCTGAAAGGACTGGTTCCTAGAAAGAAGGCTGGAGCCAGGTGAGGGTTGGTCTCTTCTCCCGAGGAACAAGTGCCAGGACAAGAGGAAACCTCTTCAAGTTGCCCCAGGGGAGGTTCAGGTTGGGCATGAGCAACGATTTCTTCACAGCAAGGGTTATCAGGCACTGGAACAAGCTGCCCAAGGAGGTGGTAGAGTCATTGTGGGTCATTTGTGTTGGGTCATCCATGCTGGGTTGAGTAATTTTTGTTGGGTTGTGGTTAGGGTCACTCCTGACAGGTCAGGTTTTGCTGGGTCTTCTGTCTTGGGTTGGGTCATTCAGGTTGGGTTGGGTAATTTGTGTTGGGTCATTCCTGTTGGGCTGTATTGTGTTGGTTCATCCATGCTGGGCTGGGTTGAGGTTGAGTCATTCCTGTTGGGTTGAGCTGAGGTGGGTTGAGCTGCATCACTCAGGTTGGTTTCTGTGGATGATTCGGGTTAAGTTGGGCTGGATGGTGACCATCAAATTGGGCTGGGCAAGCATCAAAACGATAGCTCCTACACCCACAAGGTGATCTTTCAGGATTTCACCCTAGGACCTATTTCCAGGAACTTTTCCCATCTGCTTGGCCACTCTTTGGTGGAAGTTCCCACGTTCCCAGGAGTTTCCATGAAGGAAACATCTCCCGATGCCTGGCAGCACAGAAGCCAAGTGCAGAGAGCAACCTGCACGTCACCCAACCCACTGTCTGACATCAGCAGGGGCCACTCCACCTCCAAGCCAGCCTAGGGGCAGGGATGAGAGATCAGTTCCCCCTTTGGAGGGGAAGGGAGGGTGTGGAGTCACTTCCCTCCTCCAAGGCGCGTGGTTGACCTCCCAGCCCCGTGGCGCTGGAGCTGCTGGTGGGACTGGTAGGGCCTTTCCCAGGCCAAGGACTAATTCTGGATCCCCCCTGGGGCGGATGTGGGACCTCAGCAGCAGCCCCCATTGGAGAAGAGAAGAGCATTGTGTGGGCTTCTTGCTTTATTTAAAGATGTTGGTGACCCCAGGAAGAGCCCACGAGCGGAAAGAAAATTCCCAGATCCCAACTGTCTCTGAGAAATCCCTACCAAGCTCCCAGGCTTTTTTTTTCCCAGCATGTGAGGTCCTACAGGCCGAGCAGCAGGTGCATGTCAAAGCATTGGGCACCTGGGGGAGAGGGCGCTTGGGCAGAGCAGCTCTGAGGAGGTCACTGCCCCACTAGACTCAATGTCAGCAGCAGAGGATCAGTTCTGCAGGGACAAGAAGGAGCACCCTTGTGAGGTCCAAAAGCCACCATCCATGTCCCAAAGAGAAACATCCCCACAGGGCACCAACCATACAATGGATTTTGTTTGGGTTGGAAGAGACCTTTCAGCTCATCGAGTCCAACCATGAACCCAGCACTGCCAGGTCACCACCAAACCATGTCCACCAGCACCACATCTCCATGGCTCTGAAATCCCTCCAGAGATGGGGACTCCACCACTGCCCTGGGCAGCCTGGGCCAGGTCTGGACAACCCTAAGGGCAAGAAATTGTTCCTCATGTCCAACCTAAGCCTCCCTTGGGGCAATCCGAGGCTGTTTCCTCTTATCCTGTCACTTCCTCCTTGGGAGAATAAACCAATCACCACTTGGCTCAAATCTCCTTTCAGGGAGTTGTGGAGAGCCAGGTCTGCCCTCAGCTTCCTTTTCTCCAGACTGAACAACCCTGGTCCTGGCAGGGAGCACTGTCTGATGCTGTGCAGTGCTCACACAAGGCACTTGTCCAGGTGTCCTCCAGACCCAGGACCTCATGTGAGCAAAAGATGGGGGTTGGTCTCTTCTCCCAAGGGAGAAGCGGCAGGACAAGAGAAAATGGCCTTAGGTTGCCCCAGGAGAGGTTTAGGTTGGGCATGAGGAACAATTTCTTCCCCTTCAGGGCTATCCACACCTGGCTGAGGTTGCCGAGGGCAGCGGCAGAGTGCCCATCCCCGGAGGGGTTTCCAAGCCACGGCGATGTGGTGCCGAGGGACAGGGTCTGGCGGCGCCGTGTCAGCGGTCGGTCCAAGGGCCGGCGATGGGCACGGCCTGAGGAGCGCAGGGGCAGCCATCGCCCACAGCCTCCTCCGGGGACCCGGCGGCAGGACACCCAGCGACAAATTCCCATGGAGGCTGAGATGCCTCTGCCGTGAGCTCACCCAGTGACTAATTTGTTTATCTCCTCTGGGAGCCGCAGCGAGGTTTTGGGAAGCAGCAGCGGCAGCTCCCCAGCAGCTCCTTCTGCCTCTTCCCGGCGCCTCCCGCAGCCCTCTGCTGCAAACCCCTGGCAGGGCTGGTGGGCAGCAGGCTGCGCTGGTGCCGCTGCTCCTCGCTGCCGAGGTCAGCACAGCGAGCAGCTGCTCCGCCGCCGGGCACGGCGGGGAAGGAGGCGCTGGAACGGCTTACCCAGCCGGGCTGTGGATTCGCCTTCCCTGGGGCTGTTCGTGCGGGTTGGATGAAGTCTTCAGCATCCTGCTCTAGTCTAAGGTGTCTCTGACAGTGGTGGGGGAGGTTGGAACTAGGTGGTCTTTGAGGTCCCTTCCACCCCAACACATTCTATGATTCTATGAATCTGTGAGGAAGCTGACAGGGACACCTTCTGTGTCACACAGCACCTCAGACCTCTTGTGAGGAGGAACAGGGTCTAGAAGGGGGCTTCTTGGTGACGAAAGGCAACCCAGTACCATGATGCCGCCCTGAAAATCATAGAATCACAGACTGCTTTGGGTGGGAAGAGACCTTCAAAGCTCATCCAGCAGAACCCCCTGCAGTCAGTAGGGACAGCTGCAGCTACAGCAGGTTGCTCAGAGCCCCAAACAACCTGACTTGCAATGGTGCCAGGGATGGGGCATTTCACACCTCTCTGAGTAATCTGGATCAAGCTCTCACCACCCTCAGTGTCAAACATTTCTCCTTTCTCTCCAATCTGAATCTCCCTCTTTGAGTTCAAACCATCACCCCTTGTCCTGTCACAACAGGCCCTGCTCACAAGTCTGTCCCCAGCTTTCTTCTGGACACTTTCTCTGGTCCCCTCTGGTCCTGAAAGATCACCAGGAGCTCGCCCTGGAGCCTTCTCTTCTCCAGGCTGAACAAGCCCAACTCTCTCAGCCTGGCCTCACAGCAGAGGGCTTCCAGCTCTCCCATCATTGCTGTGGCCTCCTCTGGCCCTGCTTCAACAGCTCCATGTCTCTGCTGTGCTGAGGACTCCAGAGCTAGCCCCAGCACTGCAGGTGTAGTCTCCATGGGGCTGCTCTCCAACCCTTCATCCCCAGCCTGGATTGAAACTGCCAAATGCCAGGTCCTGCACTTGGGTCACAACAACCCCAAGCAATGCTACAGACTTGGGGCAGTGTGGCCAGAGAGCTGCCTGGCAGAAAGGGACCTGAAGGCTGTACCAGACAGGCAGCTGAATAGGAGCCAGCAGTGTGCCCAGGTGGCCAAGAAGGCCAATGGCATCCTGGCTGGGATTAGAAATGCTGTGGCCAGCAGGAGCAGGGAGGTGACTGTCCCCTTGTGCTCGGCTCTGGTGAGGCCACACCTCGAGTGCTGTGTTCAGCTTTGGGCACCCCAATACAGGAGAGATGTGGAGGTGTTGGAGTGGGGCCAGAGGAGGGCAAGGAAGCTGGGGAAGGGCCTGGAGAATGAATCTTATGAGGAGCCACTGAGGGAGCTGGGGATGGTTAGTGTGAGGAAGAGGAGGCTGAGGGGAGACCTCACTGCTGTCTACAGCTATCCGAAGGGACATTGTGGAGAGGTGGAGCTGGGCTCTCCTCAGTGGTAACTGGAGACAGAACAAGGGGGAATGGCCTCAAGCTGAGGCTAGGGAGGTTTAGATTGGACAATAGGAAAAAGTTTTTTACTGCCAGAGTGGTCAGGGACTGGAATGAGCTGCCCAGGGAGGTGCTGGAGTCACCAACCCTGGGTGTGTTTAAGGGTCGCTTGGATGTGGTGCTTGGGGATGTGGTTTAGGGTGGATCTTGTAGAGTAGGGTTATAGGTTGGACTTGGTGATCCTGAGGGCCTTTGCCAACCTGGATGTTTGTGTGATTCTGTGATTCCCTACACGTCCCAGGATGAGAATCACTGGGCCATACTACATGCCTTCTTCCCAAATAAAGCCACATTCCCCACCCTCCCTTCATTTCCATGTGAAACCGGCGGTTACTGAGACCCAGGGGCAGGACTCTGTCCTTGGCCTGGTTCAACCTCATAAGGTTCACAGTGAGGTCTTCCGGAGGGACCCCACCGTTAGCTCGGTGCCACCTGCTGTGGCCTGTGTCACTGGTAATGACATTAAACAGCAGTGGTCCCATTATGGACTCCTGAAAGACCCTGCTGGTCACCGATCTCCACCAGGACCCGAAGCTGTTGCTAGATGTGGAGCTCCCCGGGCGAGGCACGGGTCCGGCCCTACTTAAAAACGGTCCAAGCCCGGCCCGCAGCGGCGGCCACAGAGCGCTGGAAGCCCGTGCGCGGAGCGCCACGTGTACCAGAGTGCGAGCGGACAGAGCGCCGCACGCACCACAGAGAGCTGGCGGCCGACTAGAGCGACGCACAACCACAGACACGGCGGGACCGGCGGAAACCCTCCGCGCATTGCGAGTGGCTCTGGAGAGGCTCCAGGCGGCGAGAACGAAGAGGCGCTTGGCTGCGCCCACGGCAGAGTCCCGGGGAGAAAGGACACCATAGAGAGACTCGCAGGCGCAGAGAGCGCCGCAGGCAGGCGGCGGTGTGCGTGAGGGGGCGGGGCCGTGCGTGAGGGGCGGGGGTGGATGTTCAGAGGGAAGCCGCCATGGACCCGGGCCCAGCACCGGGAGAGCGGTCCTGGCGGTGTTTCTACCTCGCCGCTTCCCTCGGCCTGTGCCTGGGGAGGGATGAGGTGGGGAGCGGGGCTGGGCTGAGCGTTCGGGAGCCGCCCGGGGAGGGAAGCGGAGCGGGCATGGCCTCTCGGCTTATAGAATGGTGATTTTTGACCTTACGGCAGCGGAACACCGAGCGGTGAGGGGGGGGAGGCGCGGCGGCGGAGACAGGCAGGTCGCTGGAGGGTCGCCCCCTCCCGCCCCCGACCTTTCCCCTGCCTTTCCCGGGCCCTTCCGTCCTCTCGACTCCTTTCTCGGGCTGCTCCGCCTCGTCGCGGACACGTTCCCCGCGCTATTGCCGCTGCCAGCCAGGCCTGGGGCAGCAGCTCGGGTCCCGGGTGTCCAGGTCTGGTTGGTTGTGACTTTGAGCACAACCCGCTGTAGCTGCAGGGGTGCGGCTGGCTGTACGGGGTTGGACTGGATTTGCTTTACAAGTCTCTTCCCCACCCACAGAAGCCCATCGCTCTGTGGTCCTCCCACTGTCTCTATGGTTGCGGACGCTCTAGCTCAGCTCCGCCCCGCGGAGCGTCTCTGTGGTACGGTCCCGCCCCGGGGCGGCCCTGTTCCAGTCTCCCCGCAGCCCCGGGGCCCGGTGGAACCGCTCGGGAGGAACCGGGACTGCGCCGGGGTGGCACCGAGCTCGGACCGAGCTGCCGCAGTGGGTTAGAGTCTGAGGGACGGGGGACACTCGGTGGGTCCCGGTTTCCCGAAGAGGTTAGAGGGACTGGTTCGTATCGGAGCTGGTTATTGGTGCCCGGCCGGAGCTCGGCCTTCCCTCCGGAGCTTCCCGGGCGGCTGGCGGGCAAGGAACTGGTGGTGTAGGGGCTGCCCTTGGGCTGCAGCTGCTGAGGGAACCAGGAACTCAAAATGCAGCTTCTAACGTGGCGTTTCGGTTTGGTCTTTTCTTTATTTCGATTTGTTTTTTACTATCTAAATGGTAACGTGGATTTTTCTGTAATATTTTTGTCTTTAAAAGGTCCCCAAGAGGCTGATCTAAGAGCGTTCTCTTCCTCGGCCAGCGTTAGTCTCCCGAAGTGCACTCACCGCTAAATGCGTAGAACAACCCCCGCAAAGTTTTTGGCCTGGAGGGTGCAGGGACCAGGAGAAGGAAACAGAGAGGAGCTGTGACCGCCAGCAGAGACTAAGAGTCAACATCCCAAGTCCATCTGAAGCCTCACTTCGTCTTTCTCCCACCTCAGCCCTGTCCTCACGGAGTCCCAGGTAAGGACAGAGATGAAGGGGTCACAATCCCAGACTGGTTTGGGTGGGAAGGAACCTTCAAAGCTCAGCCAGCTGAACCTCTTGCCGTCAGCAGAGACATCTGCAACTGGAGCAGGTTGCTTAGACCTGCAAACAACCTGACCTTACAATGGTGTCAGGGATGGGCAAACTGAGCCAGGCTCTCACCACCCTCAGTGCCAAACATTTCTCCTTCCTCTCCACTCTGAATCTCCCTCTTTGAGTTCAAACCATCCGCCCTCATCCTGTCACAACGGGCCCTGCTCAACAGTCAGTCCTCAGCTTTCTTCTGGTCCCTTGAAGTCCTGAAAGGCTGCCAGAAGATCTCCCTTATTTTTCAGCAGCTCCTGGGCAGAGTTTTTAATCTCCTTCCCTGATCAAAGCTAACTCCTCCCTGCCTGGGAGAGCTGCCTGGCCCCTCTCTGCCAGGGCAGGACCCAAAGTGAGTGAGCAAGGTGATTTAATACCAGGAGCTGACTGCAACAAGTATCTCAGATGGGAAGGGAAGAGAATGAGAGCCTGTTTCAGGGCCCGAGGAGGCTTTGTTGAGGGTAAAGGAAGAAACTGCAGAGAGGAGACAGCATAAAGGTTATGAGTAAGGGGTTTTGGAGTCAGGTGGTTGGTGTCGAAGGTGAGGGGGAGCAGAAAATTATCTTCCCATCTTGGGAATTGAAGCTGGCAGGGCCTGGGACGGCTTTATTAGCTCCTTAATTTAATTGAAGTCTCTTATGGGGCAGGAGAGGCTGATTCTTGTCAGCCCAGATCTAATAGAGGTGTCTGGTGGGGAGGGGAGGGCTGGAGCTGTTCTCAGCAGGGGACAACCAGGCTGCCTTTTGTTTGGTTGTAATTAATGGGTAAAAGAGGTCACCTCGGGCTGTTAAACCTTTAACTCATCTGGATGTGACTGAGGAATGATGGCCCAGCCTTGGGGGACTGGTTTTCATCACTGAGATTAGTCTAAGTTGTTCACCTGGCTCTGGCTCAGCTCTCTCAGGGCTTTCACCCCTTGCAGCACTCCACTTTTTATGCATTTTTAATCTTTATTTTTGCCTTCACAAAGGCTTCCTTCTCTCAGGCAGCAGCACTGAGGTGCTTGGGCACAGCTTCCAAAGCAGCCAAACATCAGATTCAGTGTGTGCAGCCAAGAGGGCACCAGGACATGAGCCCTGTGTGATGTCTCCAGAGTATTTCCCAATCTGCCCTGAAAAGTGATTTCTTTTTTTTCTTCTTCTTTGAGGCCCTTTTGTGTTTCTGAAATGTTGCTTTTGTAGCTCAGAAACCTTCAAGCAGTGAAAAGTGATCCAGGAGTGTGAGCAACTGGATGCTTGGAATATGACAAGAGCTTGAAAACTGTCACCAAGTGAGGGGAGAGGTCTGCTCACAGCACCAACAGGCCCATGTAACCCTGTTCCTTGGCTAAAAGCTGGCTGAAGGCTTGGTCTGATTCCTCCTCCTTGCATGTTCTCATTGCCAAAACTCTTTGGTTGCCAATTTCTTTTTCCAGTTCAGTTATTTTACTTGGCTCAGAATGGGAATTGTGACCACAAAGAGCTTTAAAACAATGATGGTTGCTTCAGGTGCTTCTTGTGGCAGCAGTGAGACAACTACTGAAAGGCCAGGCAGGAAGTCCTCCTGGATAGAAGAGTCCCTCATGAGGCCCCACTCTTCCTTCCTCTTGTTTCTCTCCAGAGACTTATCCTGAAATCACAACATTTTGGAGCTTTCTGCATTTTCCTCCCCCCAGCTTTCACAGCTCTGTTCCTCTGGCACTTCTAACGTGGCTTCTCTCTGTGCTCCTGCTTTTTATCCACCTCATAGCAGACTCTTGGGTAGGATGAGACCCACAGAAGATCTTCACACACAGCACCTCTGTGGGAATTTTTGCTAGCTTGGTAGTGAACATCTCTCTGAGCCTCCTTGCCCAGGGTAGAGTCTCTTTCCTCCTGCCCTTTGTGAATTTCAAGGGAAACTTTGTCTTATTCTTTGAGCTGCTGCCCGACATGGTGTGGACAAAATGAAGATGAGGTAGGAGGAGAACCAAGGGAGAAGTTTGCTCATTCCAACCAGGAGAGAGCTGTCAGCTCTGGTTAAACACAGACCCAAAATGTAAATCTTCCCTGGTCATGCAGATTTAAGGGTGGTTTTCTGCTCTTGTTTTCAACTCCTCATGGGTTTCGGTGTCTCTTGGAAAGATTTGAGGCTTCTGGAAGCTGTTTGTGGTGTCTGCTTCCAGCAGGAACAGCAGAGGAGCAAAAGGTCTTGCTGATTAGATTCAGTATCTGGGTCACTTAACCCCTACCTGTGTTTATTCTCTGGTGAGTTTTGATACTGCAGGAGGATGAGATAAAAGGGAAGGTGTGGAGGATGAGATAACCATGGCTGGAGGTGCCCCAGGCAGAGGCCACTTCAGAAATGGATTTGTAGATGAGTTTCTCCTGATGATTTTGGGTCCTGGGTGAGTAGATAGAGGCTACTTAGAAATGGGTCTGTAGATGGAGCTTCTTCTGTCCATTTTGGGTCCTGAGTGAGGAGATACTGGGTGTGTACAAACAGCATTGCTGCTTTTTTTTACCTCCATGTGGGGTTAGGGAAGATGTTTGACGCCCAAAAGCCAACTGGAGCCTTCCCACTTCTAATGTCTTTCTTAGTCTTGAGAATTGTGAGTTTTAATGCTTTGTTCATGGACTTAAATCATCTCTGGAAGCTTTGTAAAGCAAATAATCAACTCCTGGTTGATTTTTCTCCCCTTCATAATGAAGTTTGCATGCCAAGTGTGATTATTGCCTTTTCAATTACTCCTGTTCAGCTTTGAGAAGCTTTTTCCTCACTGTTTCTGCAAAACCTGATCTTCTGGCTGGCTGGGGACCACCAAAGGCCAAAAGAAATAGTGTCCTATGTGTCTTCAGGTCATAGTTCTCCCCTGTCCCAGTTTCTCTCTCTGCAGTGAGTGTGCTGGAGCCTTTCAGGGCTTAGTCAGAATCTCCAGAGTTTCCTGGGCTTCACAGTGTTTGAAGTGCAGATTTAGTTGTGTTGGCAGAGATCTTGGTGACTGCAGGTGGTGGCCAGCAACAAGGAGCTCCCAGAGCTTCTCCTACTGCTGTGTGCAGTGAAACATCAGCTTCTGATTTGGATGAGGGGATCAAGGGAACCCTCAGTGAGGTTGAAGAGGACACCAAGTTGATTGAGTTTTGATCTGCTGAGAGAAGGAGAAAAGGAGACTGAAGGGAGACTTGGCTCTCTATACCCCCCTGAAGGGAGCCAGTTTGGGGTTGGGCTCTCTTCCCAAGAAACAAGCAAAAGAACAAGAGGAAACAGCCTCAAATTGCCCCAGGGAAGGTTTAGGTTGGACATGAGGAACAATTTCTTCCCCTTGAGGGTTGTCCAGGCCTGCCCCAGGCTGCCCAGGGCAGTGGTGGAGTCCCCATCCCTGGCAGGGTTTCCAGGCTGTGGAGATGTGGTGCTAAGGGCCATGGTTTAGTGGTGATTTGGCAGTGCTGGGTTAATGGTTGGACACCATAACCTGAAAGGTCTCAAACCCAGTGGACTCTGATTCCATGACTTGCAGGACAACCTGATCTCCTGCAGCCTGCTCAGGAGGGCATGTTGCATTTTAGCAGCCACAGAAATCAGAACCTCTTCATGAGGAGAAACTTTGGTGTGAGGCTGCTGGAGCCCTGGAGCAGGCTGCCCAGAGAGGTTGTGGAGTCTCCTTATCTGGAGAGCTTCCAAGCCCAGTTGGACATTGTGATGCTGGGCAAGCTGCTGTGGGTACCCCTGCTGGAGCAGGGGTGTTGGACTGGGTGGCCTCCAGAGGTCCTTTCCAACCCCCACCATGCTGGGATTCTGAGAGTTGAAATCTTTCTGCAGCACCAAAGCTACCAGTGACTTGTCACAGGCTGTAGCCAAGTACCTTGTAAAGCTCCATGGCTGAGGAGTCCATCTTCATCTCTGATCATGTTTCCACTTCCCCCATAAATCTGGCTGTAATTTATTTTTCTCCTGCTCCTCAAGTTGTTCTCTGGGAGCCCAGCCCCTCTGAATTTACTATTACCAACTGTTGAGATCTCTGCACTGGGTCACCTTTGAAGTGGAGAAGCAGGTTGGACAGGCAGGGCTCTGGTGCCTGTGCTGCTCAGATAAGATGAAGGACAATCAGGAGGGTGAGGAATGCATCCCAGCTCTGTGTCTTATCCACCTTTCTCTGCCTTGCAGACCAAAGAGCTGATAAAAGCCTGCTGGGTTCAGGCCTGGCCTCCAGACCCTGATAAACACAACAGGGTGTCCAGACCTCATGTTAAAGCTTCTGAGCTTCTGTCCTTGCTCTCTGTGTTGAAGAGTTGATATATCTAGCCTGAGATTGCCCACAGCTGCTTTCTCTTCCATGCCAACTGTGTCTTTCAGCAGCAGCAGAGATCCTCTTCCTCCTCTGTTTTGCATTCTCTTTCTGGAACTGACCTAATTATGGATTCCTCTGGCTCTTGCTTCTTTAACCAAGGTCACTTTGCTTTCCTCATCCCTGTAGATCTGCCCAGGAATGGTGAATTCCAACAGGGAAGGTCACAGATGGGACAAGACATGCAGCAGATGAGGCTTTGTTGGTGTTTCCTACAGGAGGGTTGACCACCAGCTCTTCTGGTCTCGGGTTGCTTTGCCTGATGTATCCTGGGATCTCTTTTCAGGAGTCTTTGCTGTGGTCACAGGAGAAACCAAGGCCTCCCTGTCCCTCCTTCTCCCAGCTGATGTCCATGGATTGGATCAGCTCCACTTCACCACCTTGGCAGTTAATTATATGGCATCCAGTTTTCATATGCAGCTCCAGGGTGTTGGTGATGCCATAGTATCTGCTGCAGCTGGTCTGGACAAGGGTGAAGCTCCCCAGTTTCATGGTGACTGCTGCATGATCCATGGTGTTGAAGGCACTGGGAAAAGCATGACAGCCTAGTTGCCTTGGCACTGGGAGAAGCCAAAAGTGATGCTGGTCTTTAGCCTTGGCATTGAAGATGATTAATCCAAGGCTCTCCAAGCTCTATGTTTGGTTACTTTTCATGTCCAAGTGGCACATAGGAGGTAGGTGGCTCCTCTGGCTAGACTTCCCAAGTCATTATGCCCACTTCTCTTCCTCCTCAGTGGTCTAGTTCTCACTCACCTCTCTGATTGCTAAATGACCACTGGGGAGGATGACAACACCTCCTCCTCTCCCCTGTCTCTCTCAGGATGTGGTGCAGGAGGCTGGTGGCTCTGCTGGAGATGCCAGGATGGCTGAGGGGAAGCAGTGGACGTTGCCCACCCTGGTTGCCTCATCACAGAAGGACCACCCTTGCTGCTGCAGCTCACTGGCACCACACAGCCCCAGAGTCCCTCAAGTGTGCCTGGCAGTTACATGGTGACCATCTAGGTAGGTGTCTTGGGTGGACATCTTACCTGCTTTTGAGTGTCTGGGGACAGGAGCGAGAAGGTTGCCCAGAGAGGTGGCAGATGCCCCATCCCTAGCACTGTTGGAGGTCAGGCTGTTTGGGGCTCTGAGCAACCTGCTCTGGTTGCAGATTCCCTGCTGGCTGCAGGGGCTTGAACTGGATGACCTTTGAAGGTCTCTTCAAACCCAAACCATACCACGACCATAAGAGAGACCATGGCAAGATGACAACAGCCAGACATTCAGTGAAGGTATTCTGCCTGTCTGAGTGTATGGAGAGTGTGGCCAGCAGGTTGAGAGAGGTTCTCTTCCTCCTCTATTCTGCCCTAGTGAGGCCACATCTGCAGTACTGTGCCCAGTTCTGGGCTCCCCAGTGCAAGAGAGACAGGAAACTACTGAAGGGACTCCAGTGGAGGCTCCAAAGATGCTGGAGGGGCCTGCAGCATCTCTTGTGAGGAGCAACAGCTGAGAGCCCTGGGGCTGGTGAACCTGTAGAAGAGCAACCTGAGAGGGGATCTGAGCAATGCTCAGCAAGAGCTAAAAGACCTGTGGGGGGAGCAAGAGGATGGGGCCAGACTCTTCTCAGTGGTGGCCAGGGACAGGACAAGGGGCAGTAGGCACAAAGTGGAACCAGGAAGTTCCACCTCCACAGGAGGAGACATTTGTTTGGTGTGAGGGTGCTGGAGCCCCAGAGCAGGCTGCTCAGAGAGGTTGTGGAGTCTCCTTCTCTGGAGAGCTTCCAACCCCAGCTGGACATTGTGATCCTGGGCAAGCTGCTGTGGGTGCCCCTGCTTTCTAACAGAAGAGTTGGACTGGATGACCTCCAGAGGTCCCTTCCAACAGCTACCATGCTGGGACTGGGGGGCAGGGTTCTGTCTTTGTCATGTGACAAACTCAATTTAGGTCGAGATGCCAGGCCTAAGAGTCTGTGAGTGGGATTACGACCTGTGGGCCCTCAGCTTGAGTTCTTGGCTCTGATTCCCCTCTGGTGACCCCAGTCCATCTCCTGGGCAGAGCTGAGGTACGGGGACACGCTGATGCGCTTCGACTTCGTCTGGCTGCGGGACCACTGCCGCTCCGCCTCCTGCTACAACACCAAGACCAACCAGCGCAGCCTGGACACGGCCAGCGTGGGCCTGGACATCAAACCCCAGGCTGTCCGAGTGGATGAGACCACCCTCTTCCTCACCTGTGAGTAGCAAAGTGCACTGTGTGCTGCCTGCTGTCTGTCCCACTGGGTGTGACCATCCTCATCCTCGGGTTGAAGCACCGCGGCTTGTGAGCCACCTCCGCTTACAGGCAGCTGCGGGTGGGGGTCACAGAAGAATTGGTTTAGTTGGAAAAGGCCTCTAAGGTCATTGAATGCAACTGTGGTGGTGAGATCACCCAACCATGACATCCATGGCTGGATTTCTGCCCTGTCCCCACAGTTGGTTGCAAAAGGGCAGGTAAAATGACCAGGGGTTGGAGAAGCTGCTTCTCCACGCTAGATCTGTGAAGATGATGGGAGTGTTGGAAGCCTTCTGCTGTGAGGCCAGGCTGAGAGTTAGGGTTGTTCAGCCTGGAGAAGAGAAGCATCCAGGAAGACCTGGCAGCTCTTCAGGACTTCAAGGAGCTGATGACAAAGCACCATTTGCCTCAGGGGAGGTTTCTATTGGGCATGAAGAATAATGTCTTGCCCTTGAAGGTTGTCAAGGCCTGTCCCAGGCTGCCAAGGCAGTGGTGGAGTCCCCATCCCTGGAGGGGTTTCAGAGCTGTGGAGTAGTGGTGCTGAGGGCCATGGCGTGGTGGTGACCTGACAGTGCTGGGTTAATGGTTGAACTCCACGAGCTGAAAGGTCTCTTCCAACCAAAGCTGTTGTGTGACTTGTCCTTGTGCCAGGGCCAGACGGGCATGTGACACGGTACGGCCTGGAGTGGCTGGTGAAGAACAGCTATGAGGGGCAGAAGCAGCAGGTGATGCACCCCAGGATCCTCTGGAATGCACAAATCTACCACCAAGCCCAGGTCCCCTCCGTTGACTGCCAGAGCTTCCTGAAGACAGATGAAGGGCTTAAGGAATTCCTGCAGAACTTCCTGCTCTATGGGATTGCCTTTGTGGAGAATGTGGCTCCCACCAAGGAGGACACGGAGATCTTAGCAAAAAGGGTCAGCTTGATCAGGTACCAGAGGCTGGGCTGGGCAGAGCAGATCTAAGGAAGATTTAACCTGAAGGTGGTGAGAGCCTGGTCCAGGTTGTCTGGAGAGGTGGGAGATGCCCCATGCCTTGAACCAGGTCAGGTTGGTTGAGCCTCTGAGTAGCCTGCTCTAGTTGCAGATGTCCCTGCTGACTCCAGGGGATTGGACTGGATGACCTTTTGAAGGCCCCTTCAACCCAAACCAGTCTGGGATTCTATGAGTCTAAGACAGTTTGTAGATGAGCCATGAAGGGCAGGCTGTCAGTCACCAAATCACAGAGTGGTGGGGTTGGAAGTGACCTCTGGAGACCATTCATTCCAACCCAGTGCTCAGGCAGGGACAACCAAAACAGCTTGCCCAGGATCATGATGTCCAGGTGAGCTTGGAAGCTCTTTAGAGAAGAAACTCCACAAGTTCTCTGGGCAGCCTGCTCCAGGGCTCCAGCACCCTCACACCAAAGAATTTGTTCCTCCTGCTCAGGTGGAACCTCCTGGGTTCCACTTTGTGCCCATTGCCCCCTGTCCTGTCACTGGGCACCACTGAGAAAAGTCTGGTACCATCCTCTTGTCCCCCACCCTTTAGCTCTTGCTGAGCACTGATCAGGTCCCCTCTCAGGCTTCTGTTCTGCAGGCTCAGCAGCCCCAGGGCTCTCAGCCTTTGCTCCTCATAGAGCTGCTCCAGGCCCCTCAGCAGCTTTGGAGTTTCCACTGGGCTCTTTCCAATAGTTCTGTCTGGAACTGGAGAGCCAAGCTCCAGTTCCCTGTCATTTTGAAAGCCGTTGCCACCTTACTCCGTTTACTCTGCAGCGTAACCTGGTTTGCCCACAAAAGGTCTTCTACAGCCTCTGGTTGCTCCACTTGGAGTGGGATGGAAGATGGTGCTGTGGGTTCTGACCTGCTTTTAGGGGAGAAGCTGCAGCCACAGGCTTGTGGAGCTTCCTGAGGAGCACACAATGACTTTTGTGATAGTAGGACTGTGCTCAGAGGAGCAACTGGAGGAAGCGGCCTGTCTGGGAAGACTGGAGCTGTGTGAGGAGAGACATTTCCTGTTATGACTTGGAAAGGTCAGGAGGGCAACCCTGGCCCTGGGAGCCAGGGAGAAGATCAAAACCAAGTCCTAGCTCTGGCTAAAGAAAGCTACTTGAGGAATGTTCCTTCTGTGTGTTTGAAAGATTGAGACACACTAACAACCTCGGGGGTTGAGTTTTGAGCTCCACCCAAGCTTTAATCCAGCAACTGCAAATAGATGCAAGGAGCTCCAGGGAATATCCACCCAATTTCAGCCTTCAGGTACCTCCACCCTGCAGCCTCCAAGTGCTGTTTGTCGTTGCCCTGTGTCTCTTCCCTTCCATGATGTTGTAGGGAGGAGATGGATGCAGACACATGATCTTGAGGACAAAAAAAAGGATTATTGGACACCCTGTGGAGGGTACAAGCACTCTGGCAGCTCCTCGTATCAGTCAGTGGCTTCCTGGGCTTGATGGGTGATGAAGGTCATCTGTTGGTGGTGAGGAAGCAAAAGAGTTGTCATCTGTGTTTTGGGGAGGAAAGAGAAGTTGGATACCAGAGAAGTTGGATACCAGAGGAGGTGTTAGAAGCAGCAGCTCTTGACGAGGAGAATTTTGTAAAGTCATTGAAGTTTAGTTGCAGAGGACAGAGGGGAGTGACCTCAACCCATAATGTCATTGACTGGACTGGGGTGGACAGACCTTCAAAGCTCATCCAATCAAGCCCCTGCAGCTGGCAGGGACATCTGCAACTAGAGCAGCTTGCTCAGGGCCCCACACAACATGAGCTGCAGTGGTGCCAGGGATGGGTCAGCTACCACCTCTCTGGGCAACCTGGGCCAAGCTCTCCCCACCCTCAGTGTCAAACATTTCTCCTTTCTCTCCAGTCTGAATCTCCCTCTTTGAGTTCCAGCCATCACCCCTTGTCCTGTCACAACAGGCCCTGCTCACAAGTCTGTCCCCAGCTTTCTTCTGGTCCCTTAAAGTCCTGAAAGGTCACCAGAAGGTCTCCCTGGAGCCTTCTCTTCTCCAGGCTGAACAACCCCAACTCTCCCATTCTGTCCTCACAGCAGAGGGCTTCCAGCTCTCCCATCACTGCTGTGGCCTCCTCTGGCCCTGCTCCAACAGCTCCATGTCTCTGCTGTGCTGAGGACTCCAGAGCTGGCCCCAGCACTGCAGGTGTGGTCTGAGCAGAGGGGCAGGATCCTCTGCCTCCACCTGCTGCATAAGTGCTGCCCTCCCACCATGCTACCCCCCTGACTGATAGCTGCTCCTCTGCCCTGCAGGGAGACCATTTATGGTAGGATGTGGTACTTCACCTCCGACTTCTCCCGAGGAGACACTGCCTACACCAAGCTGGCTCTGGACCGCCACACGGACACCACCTACTTCCAGGAGCCCTGTGGGTGAGTGCTGCTGCTGGCTGCAGCCCCCTGGTGTGTTCAAGAGCAGACTGGATGAGGCCTTAGGCAACCTGGTCTAGTGGGAGGTGTCCCTGCCCATGGCAAGGGGAGTGGAACTTGGTAATCTTCAAGGTCTCTTCCAACCCAAACTATTGAATGAATCCATAAGGTCTGACTCGGTGATCTTAGAGGTCTTTTCCAACCTAATGATTCTGTGATGGACTTTGGCACAGGGCTGGTCCTACCATCACTTGAAGTCTCCCAGGTGTGTGTCACTTGACTCATGTGGCAGTGTAGGCACTTAGTCACCTTCTCAGAAAGCACAGATGTGGGAGATTGGGGCTGAGGAAACAGCAGGTAGAGCCAGGTCTTGCTGGTTGTCTCCATCCCCTGATAGATCTTAGTCCTCTCTATCTGTTTTGCGTTCATGGGACAAGCAGTCAAGGTCTTGCCTCCTGTGCTCTGGATTCTCTCGCCCACGCAGCATCCAAGTGTTCCACTGCCTGAAGCACGAGGGCACCGGTGGGAGGACCCTGCTGGTGGATGGTTTCTACGCAGCAGAGCAGGTTCTCAGACAAGCCCCTGAGCAGTTTGAGCTGCTCAGCAAGGTGCCTCTGAAGCACGAGTACGTGGAGAACGTTGGAGGCTGCCACAACCACATGATTGGCGTCGGGCCGGTGCTCAATGTCTACCCCTGGAACAACGAGCTCTACCTCATCAGGTAACCTCAGCTGCATGCCCCTGGAACAACGAGCTCTACCTCATCAGGTAACCTCAGCTGCATGCCCCTGGAACAACGAGCTCTATCTCATCAGGTAACCTCAGCTGCAGGCCACTTGCTCTGGGGAGGAGGCTGCGCTCTGGCTTGCCAGATGTCACTCAGCCGTGCTCTGAGGGATGTGGCTTACTGGTGACCTGGCAGTGTTGGGTTTGTGGTTCAACTCCCATTGGTGTCTTCCAACCAAACAGATTCTATGAACACTTTTCATGCTGGACAGTAAACTCCTCCTTGCTCCCAGGGTTGTATCTTCTCAAAGTCCTACGCTTAAAGCGTGACCTCCCTTAGATCATCTCTAGACTCTCCCTTCAATACTGATTGTAAAACCGTAGACCTGCTGAGGTTTGAAAAGACTTTGGAGCTCTTCAAGTCCAACCACTCACCTGGGGCTCACAATCTCACCACCACTAAACCACATCCCCCAGCACCACAGCCACACATCTTCCAAAGGTCTCCAGGGATAGTGGCTCCACCACCTCTCTGTCCCAATACTTGATAACCCTTCCTGTGAAGCTAACACTCCCCGTGTCCAGCCTGAACCTCCCTCGGCACAACCTGAAGCCATTTCCTCTTTCTCCTGTCACTTGTGACAAGAGACCTACCCCTACCTTGTTTTAGCTTCCTTTGAAGTATCCTACAGGCTCCTGACCTTCTGTGTGGAAGTTCCAGGAGCTCCCCTGGGTCATCTCTTACTTCTCCTTGACTTGTAGGTACAACAACTATGACCGAGCTGTCATCAACACTGTGCCTTACGACGTGGTTCACCGCTGGTACGCTGCCCACCGCACGCTCACCACCGAGCTCAGGAGACCAGAAAATGAACTCTGGGTCAAACTGAAGCCAGGCAAGGTAGGACATGGACTTCAGAAGCAGAGAGAGGGTGGCACAGGGCTCCCCTGGGTGTGCAGGCTTGTTGCCACCAAGGTGCCACTTTGGGCAAGCTCCATATGATGCAGTTTTCCTCTCCTGGAGCTGCGCTCCTGTAAGGAGGTTGAGCAAGATAGGGGTTGGGCTCTTCTCCCGAGGAACAAGTGACAGGGCCAGAGGAAATGGCTTCAAGTTGCCCCAGGGCAGGTTTAGGTTGCACATGAGGAACGATTTCTTCCCCTTGAGGGTTGTGAAGGCCTTGCCTAGGCTGCTCAGGGCAGTGGTGGATTCCCCATCCCTGGCAGGGTTTCAGAGCTGTAGAGATATGGAGGGCCATGGTTTGGTGGTACCCTGGCAACGCTGGGTTAATGGTTGGACTCCATGAGCTTAGAAGCCTGTTCAAGCCCAAACAATTCCATGACTCCCAAAGGTTAGCAGCAGAGCAGAACTTCTGGCTGCAGGTCCAGCAGCTCTGCCAGATCATGTGAAACAACTGCCTTAGTCTCATCTGCTGTCTCAGGCCTGCTGTGGCATTGCTCTTTAGTCTCTAAGGATCTCCAGCTGCAGAACCTTCCCTGCCAGAGAGGCTCCTGAGCTTCTCTGTGGTGGTTGCCCTTCTTCTGATGGCCTTTTCTCTTCTGCAGGCCCTGTTTGTGGACAACTGGCGAGTGCTGCACGGGCGGGAGGCCTTCACTGGGTACCGCCAGCTCTGCGGCTGCTACCTGACCAGGGACGATGTGCTGAACACTGCACGCCTGCTGGGACTCCAGGCTTAGCCCAGCCCACCCTACCCTCCCTGGAGAGAGGTCATCAGACCTCCAGCATTGCCCTGCTGCTGCCTCTCACCACGCAGGAGAGGTTGCACATACCTCAGATGCCTCCATCCTCTCCAAAATGTCCTCAGTGCCTCCTCGGGAGAGTGAGCAGGTGGAAACAAAAGGTCGTGGGGGCTTTGTGGGACCATCACCTGCCCTGGAGCATGGACAGCTCTTGCTTTCTGTGCTCCCAGCCTGGCCTTTCTAGGCCCTCTGTCTCACCTCTGCTGAGCAAGGGCTGATTCCCACCATGGGAAGTTCTCCACTCAAGTGCCTTTAGGATTTGGAATCTTGAGGTCTTTTCCCTGCTCAACCTTTTTGAGCTGATCATTTAGGGTTCTTCTAGCAGAGCAGAGTGGAAACCTCTGGAGTCTCATCTTGCCCCTGGCTGGACTTTTACCCCATCTAAAGAAAATTGAAACCTCATTGCTGATGTCACTACTCAGGAGCTGTTGGCATGTTGCAATGACTTCTTTCTTCTCAAACACACCTTGTGGCCCTGCTAGAAGCTGTGCTGCTCCAGGGTTGGCCTGGAGGGAGAACTAGGCACAGCTGGGGTGTTTCTGACAAGTTTGGGGTTAGAAGGGAAGAGGGAAGTAGAAAGAGCTGTGTTGGGAAGCAGAGCTGACCCTTAGATGAAGAAGCTGTTGACCAGTTGACCTCCAGTCATGCCATGCTTATGTTCAGGGGCTGAAGCCTTAGCAGCTGCAGTATCTGCTGAGGAATTTTCCTCTCTGCTGCTCTTGGATCTTGCCTAGAGAAGGAATTCCTGAGGGTCATGATGAGGTTTTGGGATTATTTTTTTTTTTTTTATCTTCTCCTGGGTATGAAGGTAACAAAACTTTCATCTGCTGGTAGCTGGGAGGAGAAGTTTGAGTCTGGGCCTCAGTGTAAGGAACAAAAGCAACTACTGGCCTCAGAAGAATCCTTGGGATTTTAGAAGCAGGAGGATACTCTAGATGTGTTCTTTCTTTTTCTTTATCTCTGGGGTTCTTCACTCTGCTCTGAATAGACCTTAACCAGGGCTGGTCCCTTTCTCTCCAGGCAGGCAAGATGTTCTGATGTCCAGATGCATCTGTGCTGAGCTTACTGCCCTCATTGACTCTAAAGACTGAATGTAGAGATCCCAGTGCTAAGACACCCCTGGAGGTTCTGCTTGTATGGGCTTGAGCTCCTTCTGCAGCTTCCCAGCTATGGTGAGCTGTGGTTGTGGTCATCAGGAGTTGAAAGGAGCTTTGGAGTGAGGGTTTGGCAGGAAGGTGTCCATCAGAGGTGATGTAAGAGAGTGATGGCAGGTTGGCTGCTGTCAGGAGCATCTCCCAGGGCTTGAAGCTTCCTCCAGGCTGAGTTAAGTGTTCCTCCAGCAGGTGTAGGTTCTCTGAGATGCCAGTTCCACCATCACTCCTTAGACATGGAGCTTTGCAGGTCTTCATTAATCCTGTTGAGGTGTAGCAGAGCACACACTTGCACACACTGTCCCTCACACAGCCCACTCTTGATGCTCTGGGTTGGCTTCACCCTTTGCTTCTTATTGAAACCAGGGCCTGGAGCTTATGGGAAGAGGTAGTGACCAAAAGCAATCGCTGTGTGAGCTGACAAAGGGTCCTGGGCAGGGTTTGGAACCCTTGAGCTCTCTCTTGAGTGATCTGAGGGTATCAAGGGTTCCTGAGCTCCTCTTGCTGCCTTCCTGTGTCCCCAGGATGTGAGGAACAGCACATGGATGTTGTGGGCATCTCCCTTCTAGGAGTTCTCCATCTTCAGCTGAAGATCTGCTGCTGTCCTGAGCTGATGTGTTTAGGACTGTGGCTGGCCCAAAGGAGACCAAACCAAAGCATGTTGGTGACATTATTGTGCCTCTCTGACCCAGAATGTGGTGACTGCAGCTCTGCCTCCCACTGCTGCTACCGGGGGCTGTGGTCTGCAGGCACCAACCCTCCTCTCAGGAGCCCCCTCCAACCTCAAGGTGGTTGTGTTATTGTCCATGGTGAATGTAGAAGGGACACATTTCCTCCTGCCTGGTGGTGGTTGAGCAGCAGTGAAACATGGGATGGGGGAGAGATGGGTTTAGACCTTGTGCTTCCCCCTCCACACTTCCCAAGAGGGCTATGTTCTGCTGGAGCAGCTCCTGAGCCCCCAGAGTCCATTAGAAGGTCCAGGACTTCGTGGTTGTTGCTGTCTGTCTGGTACAGGTGGCTGCTGGGCCATGTTCTCTTTGCTCTCATGATGGGATCAGGATTTGTAACTGAGCTTTTTCAGTTTTTTGAAGCCAATAAATGCTGAGCTGCCTCCTCCCCACCACCCTGCTGGCACCACATCTGTGTGTCCTTCAAGCCTTCAAATAAACGATTTGTAAAGCGATCAGCTCCACAATGTAACTGTTTCTAGCACCAGTGGCCTTGAAAATAAGTCCGTAGTTAACCACCAGAGGTAGAATAACCGTGAGGAGCAGTAAACCAACCCTTCTCTGGTAGCTTCTCGTTCATTCTTTCTCTGGCCACACGATGGCAGAAGGTGCAAGAAATTAAGCTAAAGTTAATGACTCTGGCTTCAGGGCTCCCACTGATGGTTCTGTACCTTCTATGCATCATCCTTTTCTTTCGTGAGCCCCAAGAACTTCTCTTGTGCAAAAGAGGTGCAGGATGTGGTGTCTGTGGTGACAGAGAAGCATGAGAGAGTGAATGTGATGGACAGAAGCTGAGAGCAGGGTGGGGGTGATTTGAGGCTGCCTGGAGAAAAGTGGAGCTGACTTGGAGGCACCTGAGGTAGGAGGAAGCTGAACCAAGCACAACCTGAGGACAAATGGAACCAATCTGAGGTCATCTCAAGAGGAAGGGACCTGTGTGATGGTGGTGACACTGATTCCCACCTGTGGGTGTCCAAGGGCCCCACACATTGGTGCCTTTTGCTACTGGGGACATCTCTCCCTATCCTCCTGCACCCTGAACAAGTTTCCCCACCCCATCTGCACATTAACTTGCCTCTGTGTCCTCTCTGCTCCCCTCCATGTGCCCCTACCTTGCCCTCCAGTACCCTTGCATGCCCTCCTTTCCTGTCTTGCATCCCCTGGATCCCCTTTTGTCCCCTTGGGTCCTTTCCCCATCTGGTGTAGTCCATCACTGATTTTGGTGCTCCTCAGAGTCCTTCAGTGAAACCAGTGCCTCCTGATCCCATCAGGAACACCTGTTGTGATTCCAGTGTGCCCCAGAGCTCCCTGGTTTCTCCATCCCCATAGGGATGTGGGGCTCATCATGGGATCCCAGACAGGCCCTGCTCAGAAGGCTGTCCCCAGCTTGCTTCTGGCCCCTTGAAGTCCTCCTGTCAGGGAACTGCAGAGAGCCAGAAGGTCTCCCCTCAGCCTCCTTTCCTCCAGGCCAAACAACCTCAGGTCCCTCAACTGCTCCTTACTAGACTTGTGCTCCTTGTTCCCTAAGGGTGCAAGAGTGGACACTTGGGGACCCCTTGGCATTGCTGGTGGACTCTAAATCGTGTTTGAGTTTCCACTGAGCCTGTCCAGCTGAAAGGAGGTGACCCCACACATCTTCTGGAGGTTCCTAGCCCTGTCCCCGGTGTGGCCATGCTCACCCAACACTGACCCACGTCCCATTGCTGGGGCCATGAAGCCATGGTTGGCTCTAAGCTGCAGTGGCCAAGATAAGATTGGAGCAGATGGCTGAGACTCCATTTCTGCTCCAGTTGCACCTTGGGAGGGGGTGGCTTTGTGCAAGAAGGTCCAGCCCCATCACCTTCACCCCACCCTTGCTGATGGGCTGTTGGCAGCACTAAACCTGCTTTCTTGCCCCGAACCTGCCCATGGATCTGCACCCCTGGGGGGTGCAAAGGCTTACTCCTGGCAAGCAGAGCAAAGGAATGGAGCCAGATCTTCCCTGGAACCTCCTGGGCCAAGCTGGGCTGATCTCCAGCTAGAACCTCTCTGCTTCCCCAGGTCCCAGCACTGCAGCAGCCCATGGGCTGTGGTTGCCAAGAACAGGAAGAAAGCTGGGCTTGTAAGCTCGAGAAGTCCTCAGCTTCCCCTCCTGCTGAGGTGACAGCTCAGAGATGCTTGCAGAGCCTGGTGGTTGTGACCCTGTGCTGGAGGCGTGGTGACCAGCCCGCCTGGACCTCCTCCTGCAGCTCCTCTGCTGGGGCTACCACCCAGAGATGTCCTCTGGCCAGCACTCCTGGAGCCTCTGCTCCCTTCTGCTGCTCCTTGGTGAGTCAAGGCTGAGCCGGGGGTCCTGAAGGATAGGGTGGATCCTTGGGTGAGTGGTGGTGGTGGTGGTGGTCCCTATGGTATGTGGTATCAGAGACCTGCTCTGATGTCAGTCCTAGGTTGGGGTCATGGGAGCAGGAGTTGCTCCATCCACTGGTAGAGGAAGATCAGGAACTGGCTGTGCTTTTGCTTACCTGTTTCCTAGCAGGACACAAGGACTAGGAGGTGCTTCACATGTAGGTGACCAAAGAAACAAACCCAGAGGAGGTTGGATGGCTGGAGGCCACCACTCAACCTTCTCCAGGGCTGCTTCCTTGGCTCATGGAGAAGCAAAGTTCTCACTGTCCTCCGTAACACCCCTCAAAATACAGCTGCAGCAGCTGCATGTGGTTGAGAAGCAGCCTTTGCTCGAGTTACTGGTGGTGGGATGAGGTGTGGTGTGGCCACCTACACAGGGATGGGCTTAGAGAGGAGAAGGGAAAGAAGATCCAGTCCCTGCTCTCATACCATGGGGTGGAAAGTGTTACTGAGCTGTCGCTTCCCCTTCTCTGCAGGGGGAAGCTTGGGTGTCCATGTCACAGTCCATCAGGAGCTGGTCAATGGCACTGTGGGTCAGTCTGTCCTCCTGCCTGTCTCTTACACCTTGGTTGATGACTCCTGCTTCCCAGTGTCCATTGCCTGGACGTTCAGCAGCTCCCCAGGCACATTCATCTCCTGCACAGTGTACAATTGCTCCTTGGCTGCTGGGGGGGTTCCCAGCAACTGCTTCTCAAATTGTTTCACCCCCGAGAACCAACTAAGAGATATTGAGCTCTTCCCCAGCAATGGGTCCCTGCTCCTGAGGAACCTGCAGCTTAGTCACAGTGGGGTCTACAACATCATTTTCAAACCACCATACCAAGCCCAGAGCCTCACCCTGGCTGTGCACGAGAATCCAGGTGAGCGTCCGTGAAAGTGTGGTCAGCCCAGATATGGAATCATGGAACTGTTTAGGCTGGAAGAGACCTTTCAGATCACAAAGTCCAACAATGAACCCAGCACTACCAGGTCACCACTGAACCATGGCCCTCAGCACCACATCTACAAGGTTTTGAAAGCCCTTGTGGGATGGGGACTGCACCACTGCCCTGGGCAGCCTGGGCCAGGCCTTGGCAATCCTCAAAGGGAAGAAATTGTTCCTGGTGCTGCTGTAACAGATGGGTTGGGTTTGAATGATCTATCAAGGTTCCTTCCATCCCCTGACATTCTGTGATTCTATGATTCATGTCCAGTGTCAACCTACCCTGTGACAGCTTGAGGCCGTTTCCTCTTGTCCTGTCACTTGCTCCTTGGCAGCAGAGACCAACCCCCATCTGGCTCCAACCTCCTTCCAGGGAGCTGCGGAGCACCAGGCAGCCTCCCCTCAGCCTCCTTTCCTCCAGGCTGAACACCCTCAGCTGCTCCTCCCCAGCCCTGTTCTCCAGACCCTTCGCCAGCTTCGTTGCCCTCCTCCGGACCTGCTCCAGCCCTGCAATGTCCTTCTTGGAGTGAGTGGGTGTGGAGTGAACTGACCCTAGGATTTGAGGTGCGGCCGTGGGTGCTGGCAGAGTGGAGGGGATGAGCTGCTGCTGTCCAGCCATGTCTGGTGAGGTGCTGCAGGTACCTTCTAGCACCGGACGCTCATCCTGTCTCCCACCACCAGCTTCAACACTGCGTGGGCTTCCTGTGTGGCTGCTGTCTCTAGGTGACAAATGCTCTTTTTCCAGCCTCATCTTTACCCACCACTGTGAGTGAGCTGAGAGGAGAGAGGTGAGCTGAGAACCTGAGTGCTGGCCTTGGGTCTGAACTGGGTTAAATCCACTGCTTACTGGGGAGAGTAGAGGACTGAGCCTACCTGAGCCTGGCCTGTTCCTTCACAGAGCCACACAGTCCTGATGGTGACCTATCTCCTTCTGCACCTCATGCCCAACTCTTTCTCTCTGATTGTCTTCTCCTGCTGATCTCTTTCCCTGTCCCTGTGCAGTGGGACAGCCACAGCTGCAGTACTGTGCCCAGTTCTGGGCTCCCCATCCAAGAGAGACAGGGAACTGCTGGAGAGAGCCCAGGGGAGGCTGGGAAGATGCTGAGGGGCCTGGAGCATCTCTGTGAGGAGCAAAGGCTGAGAGCCCTGGGGCCACTGAGCCTGCACAACAGCAGCCTGAGAGAGGATCTGACCAATGCTCAGCAAGAGATAAAGGGTGGAGGGTGAGAGGATGGGGCCAGGCTCTTCTCAGTAGTGCCCAGAGACAGGACAAGGGGCAATGGGCACACAGTGGAACCCAGGACATCCCACCTCAACAGAAGGAGAAACTTGTTTGGTGTGAGGATGCTGGAGGCCTTGAGCAGGCTGCCCAGAGAGGTTGTGGAGTCTCCCTCTCTGAAGAGCTTCCAAGCCCAGCTGGGCATTGTGATGCTGGGCAAGCTGCTGTGGGTGCCCCTGCTTGAGCAGGGGAGTTGGACTGGTCTCCAGAGGTCCCTTCCAACCCCAGCCATGCTGGGACTCCATGACTCTGTGACTTGATCCAAGACAGAAATATATCTAAGATTTTTCTGGGCTGACCTACAAGCTCCTGGCAGGGGGCCAGGCTGTGGTCCATCTTCCCAGCAGCATGGACAAGGACCCCGAGATGGCACAGGAAGGCTGACTCCTTCCTGCTTGAGCTGTAGATGTGGGAGGGCTTTGTGCACTGCAGCATCTCTCTTCACCTGCAGCCACAGTGCTGATGTCCAGCATCTCTGACCCCTGAGAGCTCTGGAATCATCAGAAAAGCTCTAGAAGATGTGGTGGGAGCTCTGCAATCACCTGTTCAGCCATCACTTATCCTCTGTTCTCTCTCCACCAGCAGAGTCCATGCAGCAAGACAGTATTTACTACTACACAGCTGGAGTTTGCTCCTCGATTGCCCTCATCCTGATTCTCCTGCTCCCCTGCTGCATACGGCACAGGGGTAAGTGGATCTTCTCCCGCTTCCTACCCTTCCAGGTTGTGTCTTCCAGCTCACCCAGACATGTCCTTGGGTGTTAAAGGTTTGGAGGGCTGAGGAGCCACCAGGTTCGGCTCTTCAAGGTAAAGCTACTCCCTCTGTAGAGCTCCTGCAGATGGAGCTCCGAGCAGCCTGCTCTGGCTGCAGATGTCCCTGCTGACGGCAAGGGCTTGGCCTAAATAAACATTAAAGGTCCCTTCCCACCCAAAGCAGTCTGTGACGCTGTGAACGTGGCACCTCCTTCCAGTCAGGAGAGCTGCTGGCTTCATTGCACATTGGGAATGAAGCTTAGCAAAGCAGGAGCACATTATGGGGCTGTGCAGTTGTTTCTGGAAAGCTTCTGCCTTCTGGTGCTGGGACCAGAGCTGCAGCACTTCCAGTTCGTGAAACAGGAACAACTGCGTGGACCCTGAGATCCTTCCCCTGCCAGGCTGCCCACTGCAGTGGTGGAGTCCCCATCCCTGGAGGGGCTTCAAAGCCCTGGAGATGTGATGCTGAGGGTCATGGTTTGGTGGTGACCTGGCAGTGCTGGGTTTGTGGTTGACCTCCATGAGCTGAAAAGTCTCTTCCAACCAAACCCATTCCGTGACTCCAGGTGTCACTGTCAGCGTTCTGCTGAGGTCTCTTTAAAGCTCTAGGAGTGTCACTGGATGACCTTGGGTCTCCAACGCTGGGGACAGGAAGGAGCAGAGCATCCATGTGATACCAAAATGCTCTTTTCTTGGTACAGCTCGGCAGCAGAAGAGGAGGAACATGGAGCAGCAGCAGGTACGGGGGGAAATCCAAATGTTCTTGGACACAGGCAGCTCGAAATGGCCAGGGGCTCTGAGCAATAAGAGGCTGGGGACTTAAATCATCATTGTGAGGGAAGGCTGAACACTTCTCCACCTGCCTCCTTGGTCAGACCCCAAACCAGCATGGACCTTCCCTTCAAGAACCTTAAAGGAATCCTGGGGTCAGTTTTGGGCCCCTCACGGCAAGAAGGACATTGAGGGAGTGGAGCCAGTCCAGAGAGAGCAAAGGAGCTGGTGAAGGGTCTGGAGAACAGGGCTGGGGAGGAGCAGCTGAGGGAGCTGGGGGTGCTCAGCCTGGAAAAAAAGGGGCTGAGGGGAGCCCTTCTGGCTCTCTACAGCTCCCTGAAAGGAGATTGGAGTCGGGTGGGGGGTGGTCTCTGCTGCCAAGGAACAAGTGACAGGACAAGACGAAATGACCTCAAGTTGCCCCAGCGGAGGTTCAGGCTGGACATAAGAAACAATTTCTTCCCATTGAGGGTTAAGTCCTGTCCCAGGCTGCCCAGAGCAGTGGTGGTGTCCCCATCTCTGGAGAGGTTTCAAAGCTGTGGAGATGTGGTGCTGAGGGCCATGGTTTGGTGGTGCCCTGGCAGTGCTGGGTATACTGATGGGCTGAGCAAGTTCTGCATCCGTGGGGTGGGGGAGCTGGCACCAATGTTGCCCCATGGCTACTGTGGTTAAAGCCACCTGGGTTTCATGCAGCTTCTACCTCTGCCAGCTCTTTGTTGGGTGCAGTCAGTCAGTAGCTCTGGAGATCTTCTGTGCATAGTCTCCTAGAATGGTTTGGGTTGGAAAGGGGCCTTAAAGATCATCTAGATCCAGCTTGCTGCTGCAGGCAGTGACACCTCCCACTAGAGCAGGATGCACAGAGCCCCATCCAACCTGACCTTGGATGCTTCCACAGATGGAACAGCCACAACCTCTCTGGACAACCTGTGCCAGGATGTCAAATGCCACAGTGATGAATCTCTCCTGATCCCAACTCAGCCTCTGGGGAAGGCTCTCACCTTTGGTGGTTTTTTTTTGTCCTTCTCTAGGAGGCTCACATGCAGAGCACTGAGATGAAGAACGCTGTAACCATTTATGCCACAATTAGAGAAAGTGAAGAACAGCTCCAGCCAAGAAGAGCCCCAGCAGCCATGCATGCATCCATGGCTGTTCCTGGCAGACCAGGACAGGGCACTGACCTCTACAACTTCCTGGTTTGACTGTCACAGGTGCCTCAACAGGGTGTTTCTATCCCTTGGTGCTGTCTCTTGTCCTTTGGTGTGTCCCCCGCTCCAGCAGATCCACACTCAGCCTAGAGTACAAGATTTGGAGCCATCAAACACAGAAAGGTTTTGTCTGCCCCAAACTGTGTCTCTCTCTCTGGAATGTGAGGGATGAGTTGGTTCTGGTTGCTGCTGGAGGCTTCCCACAGGTCCAGGATTTGGGGCGGTGGGTTGAAGAGAAACTCTTCACAGCTCTGAGGTGGGGTGTGAGGTGTGGCTGTGGCCAAGCTGGGGGGTATCACAGAATCATTTGGGTTGAAAGAGACCTTTTGGCTCATGGAGTCCAACTCCTAAGCCAGCATTGCCAGGTCACTAAACCATGGCCCTCAGCACCACATCTCCATGGCTTGGAAACCCCTCCAGGGATGGGGACTCCACCAAGGCCTTGGGCAGCCTGGGACAGGCCTCGACAACTCTCAAAGGGAAGAAATTGTTCCTTATGTCCAACCTAAACCTCCCCTGGGGCAACTTGAGGCCATTTCCACTTGTCCTGTCTCTTGCTCCTTGGGAGAGGAGACCAACCCCCATCTGGCTCCAACCTCCTTTCAGGGAGCTGTAGAGAGCCAGAAGGTCTTCTTTCAGCCTCCTTTTCTCCAGGCTGAACAAACCAAGTCCCTCAGCTGCTTCCCACCAGCCCTGTTCTCCAGACCCTTCACCAGCTTCATTACCCTTCTCTGGAACCTCTTCAGCCCCTCAATGTCCTCCTTGCCGTGAGGGGCCCAAAACTGACCCCAAGATTCGAGATGTGGCCTCAGCAGTGCCCAAGCCAGGGGGATGATCCCTGCCCTGGTCCTGTTGACTGCACTATTGCTGATCCAGGCCAGGATGCTCGTGGCCTTCTTGGCCACCTGGGTACACACTGGCTCACCTCCAGCCTGACCTGGCAGTGATCCAGCAGCTCTGCCCCAACAAACAGCTGCCACCAGTAAACACCAGAGAGAGGGCAGGATGGCTCCATCCAAAGGTCCCCTGGCAGCTAGGAAGTTGAGGAGCGATCAGCAGGACAACAGCAAAGCTGGAACGAGTCCAATCCAGGCTGGGACCAATCCAGGCTGAGAGCATCCATGACACGCATGAGCATCACCAATGCAGCTGAGGAGGAGTCCTCACACGCTGCAGCCTGATCTCTTCTCCTCATCACAGTGTGGAATCGAAACAGCTGCTTTGGGCAGGCTTGTAGCCCTTGATAGGACATCCCATGGAGCTGCCAGGGACCATCTGGGTGCTCCTTGCAGGTAAATCATCTCTAGCCTGGGTCGGGAGGGGTCTCCCAGGTCAGCTCTCTCCAGGCTGGGTCGGGAGGGGTCTCCCAGGTCAGCCCTCTCCAGGCTAGATCCTCACTCTTTGCAAACCCTCCAAGAGCTTGAGGCTTCAGCAGAGCTCTGCTGCTGTGCCTGGGGGCTTCTGGACCATACCAAGCAGACTTGTAGATGGGGCAAAATGCTCCATCAGAGAAAGGGAAAAAATGTCTGTGCTTGGCTGGACAGTGCAAGGGTAGAAGCAGCTCCAGAAGATGATGGTGCTAGATGTCTACTACAGAGAGATTGCTGCTGGGGCTGATGTTTGTGAGACCACAGAGCTTCCTGTGGTTTTATGGCACTTGTGACTTCATGTCCACCTCACTGTGGTCCTTGAAGCACCCATCTTCAGGGTGAGCACCTCAGCTGGAGGAAGAACCCTTCATGTCTACCAAGATATTCAGGGCGAGCACCCAAACTGCGACAGAATCTGTTACATCCCACCCAGATTTTTGGGTCCCCAGGGGTGGGTGAGCACCTGGAGGACAAACTGTGGGTACTGCCATGGTGAAGGACACCTGTGCCAGGGTGTTTGCTTTCCAGCATTAGCATTTGCCTTGGGAAAGGAGATGTTCAGACCTGAGATGGTCTTTCCTCCCTGCGCCTTGTGCAGTCCAGGGAGGACAGAAAGGCACAAAGATAAAACCTGAAGGCTGTTGGTTAAGGCTATGAGAATGGGCAACGAAGATTGCTCATGGGGTTGGACAAAATGTTCTCCAGAGGTCCTCCAGCCCCAAACCATTCTGTGGTTCTCTCGTTTCTTTTCTTTCCCATTCGTGCTGCAAAATGCCCGAGGGCAATCAGCAGGAGATGGTCTCCAGGGCTGTCGGCAGGGACAGCAGCAGCATTCTGGATGGACTTCAGCATCTCCTTATCAGGGCAGGAACTGAGTCACAGTGCCAAGAGAAGAACAAACAGAGCTTGTGTAGGCGGTGGGGCCACACTGGCAGCAGCTGGGGCCACCCAAAGCACTCATCCTGCCCCCCGAGCATCTCTCCACCTCGTTGCCATCACTGGAAATGTGCTTCCTCGATGTGTCCTGCAGTGGTGGGTGCCTGGCAGCAGGGTGGGACTGCCACTGTCATCTACAGTTTGGTGAGACTCAGCCCTCAGGCTCCTGTGGCTGAGCTGACAGATTCGGTGAGGAGAAGAGGACCTTCAGCAGAAATGTTGGTGCCTCCTGCTGAGCAGCCACTTTAGAGGACGAGGTTGCCACCAGCAATTGACCCACCTCTGCCTGCCTGGGTGGATAAATGTCATCTTCTTTCATTTCTTCTGCTTTGCTTCACCTCCCTTCACCTCACCCCCAAAACCCTTTGATTTTTCATTAAGATCTGCTCTACAAGCCAGGACCATCATGCTGACTTCTGCCTGGCTTTCCTCAAAAGCTCTTTTTTTTTTTTTCCTTTTTTTTTTTTTTTTTGGGGGGGGGGGAAGGGAAGTGTCTGAGATCAATACCCTACCCCCAGCAGCTCCTCTCGAAGTCTGCAAGCACTTGCTACAGCCCAAGCCACACCAAGCCCAGAATTCTCCATAGACTGGGGACCTGGCTGTGTCCTGCTTGGCTGAGAGGATGTGGACGTCCTCGGCCCCAACAAGACCAGGAACTGCCCAGAGAGGTTGTGGAGTCTCCTCCTCTGGAGTCCTTCCCAACCCAGGTGGACATTGTGATTCTGGGTGAGCTGCTGTGAATGACCCTGCTTGAGCAGGGTTGATCTCCAGAGGTTCCTTCCAACCCCACCATGCTGGGATTGTGGGATAACTGGGAATGAGCCATGGGAATCAGATTAGGATTGGAAAGTCCCTTCTGGGCAGTGTGGGAGGAGATCCCACCCAAACATACATGATACTCCAGTACAAAGAGCTGGTGGCCCTACAGCTGGTGGCCCTACAGCTGGTGTCTCCAAGCCCTCCCTGCTGTATTTTGGTGCTCTGGTTGGGATGTCTTCCTGCCTGGCAGCAGGATGGGTGGTGGCTTCATGTGAAGCTGTGACCATGTGGTGCAGGTGCCACATATGTGTCAGGAAATCCCAGACTGGTTTGGGTTGGAAGGAAGCTTCAAAGCTTATCCAGTCCAACCCACCTGCAGTCAGCAGGGACACCTGCAATTAGAGCAGGTTGCTCAAAGCCACAACCAACCTGACCCAAAATGGTGCCAGGCATGGGTATCTGCCACCTCTCTAGGCAACCTGGGCCAGGCTCTCACCACCTTCAGTGTCAAACATGTCTCCCTCTCCTAGTTCAAACCACCACCCCTTGTCCTGATGCCACAGACTCTGTATTCTTGACACAGGAGGTACAAAGCCTCTCCCAGGCCATGCCAAGTTGCCCAATCTTCCCTGCCATCCAGGGCTGCTGGTGCCTTTGTCACAAGCTGCAGAAGTGGTGGGACCCCTTGAGAGAAAGATCACTGCTGTGGGATCCTCAGTGCTGCTCCCTGGGCCAGACAGCATCACCAACACGTACTCCATGCGGTGGGAGCACCTCAGCAGCACCAACTCCAGCTCCACCACCATCCTACAGTACTACAGGGAGTCTCACAACACAGCCATCCGTGCACCCTACCCAGGAAGAGTCATTTTCCACCCTTCCAATGGATCCCTCTTGCTGGAAGATGTCCAGGAGAGTGACAGTGGCATCTACAAAGCAACTGTCAACATGAGAGCCAAGGAGAGCCAGAAGATCCTATTGGAAGTCCTCAGTAAGTGGTGGGCATAGGAGGGAAGAGCAGGGTGAGAGATGCAGATGTAGTTGGCTGTACGTGGACCAGCAGCTACACAAAGGGGCTTGGAGAAACTCATTGGCCAGACTCTTCTCAGAGGTGCCCAGGGGCAGGACAAGGGGCACTGGGCACAAACTGGAATCCAGGAGGTTCCATATGAACAGGAGGAGAAAATTCTTTGGTGTGAGGGTGCTGGAGGTCTGGAGCAGGCTGCCCAGAGAGGTTGTGGAGTCTCCTTCTCTGGAGAGCTTCCAAACCCAGCTGGGCATTGTGATTCTGGGCAAGCTGCTGTGGGTGCCCCTGCTTGAGCAGGGGACTTGGACTGGGTGATCTCCAGAGGGCCCTTTCAACCCCAACTGTGCTGGGATTTGGTGAGAGGGGATTAGAGCTAAGCCTCAAACCAATCAACTCATGATAAACCAATCATGAGCCTGTTTAAGCCCCCCATGCATGGAGACATCAGCAGAGAGGCTTTGGGGAGAGGGTTCCCAACCTGCCCAAGGGAGGAGGCTCTGGGGGTGCTGTCCCTGCCCAAAGGAGGAGGCTCCGATGGTGCTGCCCCTGCCCAAAGGAGGAGGCTCTGGTGGTGCTGCCCCTGCCCAAAGGAGGAGGCTCTGGTGGTGCTGCCCCTGCCCAAAGGAGGAGGCTCTGGTGGTGCTGCCCCTGCCCAAAGGAGGAGGCTCTGGTGGTGCTGCCCCTGCCCAAAGGAGGAGGCTCTGGGGGTGCTGCCCAAGGACTCCTTCCCGCCTGTGACAGAGGGTTTGGCTCCATCCTGGAAAGGCAGTTTCCTGCAGAATTTCCTGCTAAGCTGATGAAGCCAAGTCTGGCATTGTGGCCTTCAAGGAGAAGCCATGAGGAAGCTCTTCTCAGTACAGACACAGCAGTAACAGTTGCTGTCAGCAACACGGAGCTTCCTCCTGCACATCACTCTCAGCACTTCCCTTCTTTGCTCTGTTGCTCTTCCTCTTCTCTAACCATCTAAGGTGGCCACCACAGCCCTTCAGCACCCAGTTCTCCTCCCCACTCCAGATCTGCAGCCATTTCATCCTTTATGTCTCATTTCCTCAGAGACCTAAAGGATTAAAAGCAAAACCTCTACTATAAAAAGCTACCCCAGACCACAAGGAGCACAGCAGCTCCATTCAACCAGAGCTTTCCATCAGGAAGCCACCTGTGATTGCACCCTTGCAGACTCAGGGATGCTGTGGTGACCATGACATCCCAGATTCCCACCACAGCCCCTCCAGGTGATGTCTGAGAGCAGCCTTGGTGTTTCCATTCCCTTTCCAGAGCCTGTGGCTCGCCCTCGTCTCCAGAGCAGCCCTCTCATGGCCCAGGCTACTGGCCAGTTGCTCTGTGATGTGGCAGAGGGCAAGGTGGACACCATCACCTGGAAGAAGGATGGGCAGGTCCTTCCTACAGACAGAGTTCTCCACCACTCCAGCAGACTCAGCATCTTGTACCTGACATCAGCAAAGAAATCAGACTGTGGCTGCTATTCCTGCAATGCCAGCAACGCCATAAGCTGGGAAGAAGCCTCCTTGAACATCACCATTGCAGGTGATTGCTGCTGGGGTTTCACCTCCCACCACTCTTCCTTTTCTCCACCCATCCCTGGGGTCTTACTTCCCACCACTCCTCTCCATCCATCCCCGGGGTCTCACCTCCCACCACTCTTCTTTCTCTCCATCCTTCCCTGGGATTTCACCTCTCATCCCTGTAACTTTTCATGAGGTTGTAGCCTATGAGCTCCCCCTCACAGGATGATCAGCAGCAGTTCCCAGTCTCCGATCCCACCAAGGCACAGTCCTTGACAGGATGAGCTGCAGGAGATTGGCCGTTCCCTCTTGGAGAAGGTCTGAAGTAAATGGTCCTTGGCCAAGGTGAGCATAGTGCAGGCAAGCAGTGGTGACCAGAAGCCCATGAGCAGCATGTGTCCCAGGCTGGACATTTGGTGGACCAAGGCACACAGCAGAAAGCACTGATTTGGCCATAAACTGAATCCATCCTGGAGATGGAGCTGCCTCATAGCCCACCAGAGCCTTACTGGTCCTGCTGCTGACCTGACTTCTGGCTCCTCGGGGTGGGGGTTTTCCAGGTCTCTCCCCTCCCTTGCAGGATGTGCTGAGGATTGCAGTGGTCGCCGTGATCTTTGCTGCTGTCTCACTATGGGGATTGATTTTTCCTGTCTGCCAGTCTGAGAAGCAGAGGATACGTGAGTCCATGGCTGGGGGGGGCAGGTGGACCTTCACTCCCTTCCTCTGATGGGGGAGGATGAGGAGTGTGGTGTGGTAAGAGCTGGACATCAGCTGTCCAAACATCTTCACATCATCCAGTAGGGCTTTAGAAGGGCAGAGAAACCTGGCAAGTGAATGGTGAAAAGTGATATCAAAGCTGAGTTAGATCCTGCTGCTCCTCAGGCATCTTGTCCCCAAGAGCACACTTCCAGGGTACAAAATGTTTCTCAGACACATGGATGGATGGAGATAGATAGATAGATAGATAGATAGATAGATAGATAGATAGATTTGTTTGTTTGTTTGTTTGTTAGTACCAGGCTCCATTTTATGAAAGTTTGTTTAATGCTGGACAATGCTGGGGGGCACAGAGCCCTTCTCATCCACTCTCACCAAAGAGTGGGTCAAAACCACCACCCCAGGGCCAAGCATCCTGGGTGAGATGGGCTAAACCTCACCTTGAGGAAGGGTTAAGGGATGTTGTGGCACACCTTGGGGGAACCCAGCAGTCACCCCCTCCCTGCTCTGGGTGTCTAGGAGGGGAGCTGTGGAGGTGGCTCAGTGCCTACACCTGTGGGCTGGTCTGCGTAGCCTCCATCCTGACCGGCGCCGCTGGGGTCCTCTGGATGCGGGAGGAAGGTAGGAGATGGTTTGAGGGGTGGGTTGGGGTGGCAGCACGGGGCAGAGGCCTGTGTAGCATGCAACGTGGAAAAGCAACCCTTGCTGTGCAGAGCATGTGGGGTGAAGACATCATGAGAGGTCCATGTGAGGTGTAGAGGCTGATGGAGGAGAAAGAGGAAAGCAGTGTCCTGGAGAGCAAGGGTCGTGCAGCTAAACAGGTTGGGATGGGCCTAGATGGAGCCACGTGTGTCATCTTTAATGGTTGGACTTGGTGACTTTAAAAGTCTTTTCCAACCTAAACAACTCCATGATTCTATGATTGTCTTCCCCAAAGGGTTGTCAAGGCCTGTCCCAGGCTGCCCAGGGCAGTGGTGGAGTCCCCATCCCCAGAGGGCTTTCAAAGCTGTGGAGATGTGGTGCTGAGGAACAAGGTTGGGTGGTGACCTGGCAGTGCTGGGCTCATGGTTGGACTCCATGAGCTGAAAGGTCTCTTCCAAACAAAATGATTTTGTGATTCTACAACTCCCAGTGTGTGACCTCAGACACGTGGGCCTGGAGCACCTCAGGGATCATCACCCAGTTGTGGCATTGACACAGTTATTGTCCTTCTGCAGAGCTAATTGCAGAAAGGCAGCTAAAATAGCCAAGGGATGCAGAACCTGCTTCTGAGGACATGAATATGATGCAAGGGCTGGAACCCCTCAACTGTGAGGCCAGGCTGAGAGAGTTGGAGTTGTTCAGCCTGGAGAAAAGAAGGCTCCAGGGAGATCTTCTGGTGGCCTTTCAGGACTTCAAGGGGTTGATCAGAAAGCTGGGGACAGCAGCAGGGTCTGTTGTGATGGGACAAGGGGAGGTGGTTTGAACTAAAAGAAATTCAGACCAGAGAGAAGGAAAAAATGTTTGACACCAAGGGTAGTGAGAGCCCATGCACCATGCCTGGCACCATTGCAGGTCAGGTTGTTTGTGGCTCTGAGCAACCTGCTCTGGTTGCAGATGTCCCTGCTGACTGCAGGGGGTTAGATTGGATGACCTCTGAAGGTCCCTTCCCAAACAATCCAGTCTGTGAGTCTGTGAAAATGCTGGGAGTCAGGACAAGGTGGGAAAGGGACATGATGGAAGGTTGCCCAGTGGTGAAGGCAGTAGGCAAATCAAAAAACTGCTTCTCTGCCTCATCCTGGTTTCTTCCAGGCCCTTCTATTGCCATCATATTGCCTGAGATTGCCCTTGCCTATGTCATCATCATAACCTTCCTGGTCACCACCACTGTGATCTTCCAACCTAAAATGTTAATCCAGATGAAAAGCAAATCAGGTGAGTTGTTCTGCCAAGGCTGGCAGAAGACTCAGCTCCATGGGAGGCTTTAGTGTGCCCCAACTCTCATCATTCTCTGCTGACTTAAGGCTGGCCCAGCAGGACTAGGGTAGGAATTGTCCCCCTGGGTGCTACTGAGGCCACATCTCAAATCCTGGGCTCAGTTTTGGGGCTCTCACTCCAACAAGGTCATTGAGGGATTGGAGTGGGTCTAGAGAAGGGCAGTAAAGCTGGTGAAGGATCTGGAGAACAGGTCTGGCAAGGAGCAGCTGAGGGAGCTGGAGGTGTTCAACCTGGAGAAAAGGAAGCTGAGGGGAGACCTTCTGGCTCTCTACGGCTCCCAGAAAGAAGGCTGGAGTGAGGTTGAGGTTGGTCTCTTCTGCCAAGGAATAAGGGACTGGACAAGAGGAAAAGACCTCAAGTTGCCCCGGGGGAGGTTTAGGTTGGACATGAGAAGTGATTCCTTTCCTGCAAGAGTGGTCAGTCGTTGGAACAGGCTGCCCAGGGAGGTGGGGGGGACCCTGCTCCTGGAGCTGTTCAAGAAACGAGTGGATCTGCGGCACTTGGGGGCAGGATTTAATAGCCATGGGGGTATTGGGTCGAAGGTTGGACTGGATGATCTTAAAGGTCTTTTCCAACCAAAACAATTCTATGCTCATGGCCGAGGACAGACCCCATCTGCACCTCAGAACACAGATGAATGTCTCTTTGTCTTTTCCCTTGGCCAGCACAGCGCACGCTAGGCTACGCCGCTCCCGGGGGCGTGCTGTCGGTGGTGCTGACGACCAGCTTCCTGCTGAAGAGCATCCTCCAGCGCCACGGTGAGACGCCATGCTCCAGCGACCACCCTGAGGATCTGCCACACCAGAAGTCGCCCATGGTGTGCAGTCCCCATGTCTGAGCCACTTGGTGTTAGACCTGCTGCAAAAAAACCTCAAAAAGTCCACCAAGATGGGTTTGGGGGGAGTTCTCTTTTCAATGCTGGATTTCCACAGCCCCTCTTTTTATCTGTCATCTTGGTGGGAGGGGTGTGTGTGTGGGG
>VWYK01051321.1:10879-23102 GCA_013399775.1 Semnornis frantzii | reverse complement strand
TCTTTCTGGGCAGAAAGTTCTATCATGGAAAAATACCTGGGCCTACTTAAAACAGTGATTCTCTGAGTGACTCTTTTTCAAGATCTTAGCAAGTGAGGTCCTGATTACACCATGAGCAAAATGACTAGCCTCTTGTGATGAAAAAAAAGGCTTTTGGTTTATTTGCTCATCACTGCTTACTTGTGTTTCTGTAAAAGGCAGCAGCTGAGATGGTTGCAAAGTCTACCTGCTTACTTTGCCAGCTTGCTGTGAGCTCCCCTAGGTTGGAAGCCTGTGGAAGGAAGGTTGATTGCTCAGTGGCTCTCAGAGAAGGAACATGCTAATCTGGGAGAGCTCTCCAAAGCACAGGTGTGGCATACTAAAGGAAGAGTAACTGGGCTGGGGTGAGAATAGAACAGTAATAAGGACTGATAAGAAGAGCAGGGAACATATTTGTAGTCTGACCAGAAGATGGGTAGTAAACATCTCCCTCTTTTCCTAACAGGGTCTGTGCTGAGTTTGTTGCAAAATGAAAAGTCACCAAATGATTGCTGAGCTGAGAAAGAACCTAAAAATAATGACTCCTCATGCAAAGAAACAACAAACAAGTTATTTACAGAGTGTTTTTATTTGGTTGGACTTTGCTTTCTAGTAAAGGCTGTTGTCCTCATTTCAGTTCTTATAAAATTTAGTTTTAAAGGAAAATAAAGTTTCTCTTTTCAGATGTTTGCCTCCATGAAGATACTAGGACTGATCCATACCTGAGCCCTGGCCAACTCGGGGTTCAGTCACACCACACACTTGTGTAATTCAGCTTAGTATTTCTTTCCATTGAAGTTGTGTAAGCAGAGCAAGACCTTCTGCTCTGTGCACCTGAACTAAGAGAGCGGGTATGGATGTGTACTGCAGTGTTTGTAGCTCCCACTTTCGAATGTGAGGTGAGTGTGGCATGGCTAGAGTCCTAACCTGTACTCTGCAGGTGTGTATCTAGATTGGAGTGGGATACAGAAAGTTTGAGTAGTTTCTCTCCTTTTCAAGCATCTACTCCAAGTTTTAAATTCTAGAGAAAGAATATTTGTCTAGATAGTGCAATAACCTGATCTCATGTAGTGAATCCACCCTTCCCCGACTCTCAGTAAGGTACCCAAGAACAACTATAAATAATGTAATTCTTTTTGAGTTATTGATTGCAATTACATGAACGATGATGAACAGCATTGGCACCACTGAAGCAGAATGGCAGCGTTCCCCAACCTCCCTGCAGTCAAACGACATGGCTTTGTAAGCTAGTGCACCTCCTTAAACCAAAGATGAATAGGTGTTATGAATTACTCTTGAAGTATGTGGTTTATCTTTATAATAAATGACTTTGTGCATCTTCTCCCCGAGATCTAAAAAAAAATAGTTTTCTAAAGGGAAGAATGACTTCATTTATTATTCTGATCTTTCTGTGACAAATTATACAACACACAGATGCATCACTTAACCAAAACTTTGTGTGAATCAGTGCTAATTATATGTATTAATTTATTTTTTTTTAAGAAAGTGATGGGAGCTTGCTGCCAGAAATAATAGTCTTGAAATGTATGGAAATACTGATGGAATATTGATCATGGAGGCATTAATCTGTAGAAAAATTAACAAGCAAACTTAGAAGCAATATAATAGACCTCCTGAGACACAGTTTTTTTGAGCATGCCTGCGTCCCAGTGTTCAAAGCAGCTTAATTTAGCAGTGAAGGTACTAGCTCAGGAGATGGATTGAGCATTTGTAGGTAGCTGTGCCTAAGCTGAGTGGATTTGGGCAGAGCATATTGGCATATCACCTCACCAATGTGATTATGCACCATTTGTGTCCCACGCTGCTTTGACAGGAGAGCGAACAGTGCTGTGTCTAGTTCAGTGCTAGCTCCATGCTGTGTACTGCATCATGTAGTACAAACTTTATTCCAATTCAGCAGGTGTGCATCAAGGACCATCATTTTATCCTCCAGGGGTACATGACTATCCCAGGTTGGGAACAATAGGGTTAAAAAAAAGTTCTCTAGGGACTTGAAGATTGTTATTCAATCCCATAATTCTGCTATCTCTTCATAAACTCAGGGCCAGGCCAGCTCGTTCTCCTTCCCTCCCCCTCCAGCTTTGTGTCAGGCAGGAACTGCATTATCAGGACAAACATGTAAGGATAGGCCTGGTTTGAGGCCTCCAGAGGCTGTGCTTAAGGCTCTCAGATGGCAGAGGCATGGAGAGGGAGGGGAGGATTGGAGCACTGGGGATGATAGATTTAGTTTTGGGTTGGGGGAAAATCCAGGGGGTTCGCTTATGGATTCTGTATCTGCTTTGTAATTTCTATCTGTAACTCTCTCTCCAAATATAATTCTATTGTTTTTTTTCTCCAATTCATTTGAGAGCTTCACTCTGTCTGCTCTTTAAACCCCCAACGATGTACTTCATACTTTGCTCTGCTCTCCTCAGACCCCACCTGGAGTCTTGTGTGGAATTCTAGAGCCCCCAGCACAGGAAGGACATGGAAGTGTTGGAGCAGGTCCAGAGGAGGCCACCAAGATGCTAGAGGGCTGCAGCAGCTCTGCTGTGAGGACAGGCTGAGAGAGTTGGGGCTCTGCAGCTTGGAGAAGAGAAAGCTTCCGGGAGACCTTAGAGTAGCCTTCTAGTATCTGAAGGGGGATACAGGAAGGCTGGGGAGGGATTATTGACAAGGTCTTGTAATGGCAGGACAAGAGGGAATGGATTTGAACTGTCAGAGAGGAGATTGAAACTGGATGTTAGGAGGAAGTTGTTTGCAGTGAGGGTAGTGAGACACTGGCACAGGTTACCCAGGGAGGTTGTGGAGCACAGAATCACCCAACGTGATCGAAGATCACATTGAGTGCTTCTGTGCTCCACAGTGTCCCTGGAGGTGTTGAAGGCCAGGTTGGATGAGACCTTGAGTGACCTGTACTAGTGGGAGGTGTCCCTGCCTATGGGAGGGGGGTGGAACTAGATGATCCTTGAGATCCCTTCCAAACTTGCCATTCTATGATTCTATAATTCTATATTGTTTGTTTAGAGGAAGTAGGTAGAGTTTCCTCTCTGCTTCTTTTGTTTCAACTGCAGTTAACAGCTCTTTTAGCTGAAGTACTGTTTTTCTTCATTCTTTGTACGGCTTAGAGCTCAGCAGGCAAAAGAACAAAGCTTAGTGACATAGGAAGAAGTTGTACAAAACAGGACAAAGCATCTCAATTGTTTGTCTCTCATTTGCACACTTCCTGAGGTTAAAAATAATAAAGCCTACAGGGTTTTCAGCAGGTGAAAAGCTGGGGTGCCAGCCCTCCAAATCGATCAGGTTAAAGCTCAGATCAGTTTGACTGTGTTTTCGACCAAAGCTTTATTTGACTGCTGCTGAGCATGTAATTTCTGAGTGGAAGTAACTTTATGACTGGTGAAGAATGTGTTTTTCTTCATCATCTAAATGAGAAAAATTACTCACCCTGCACACAAAGGACAAAACAAGTTTCTCACAAGTCAGATGTGAAGATGTGCTGCCAGTTAATATGTTAATGAGAAGCTTGTAGTCCTTCTGCAGTCCCCAGTTGACCCCTCTGGTAAGTCTGTGTGTGATTCTATGTTGCACACTGTGCATTGTACACTAAATAGGAATTAGGATGAAATACCTCAGGATATCCTAGCAAAAGACAATAATACATTTAGATGCTGGCAGCCAAAATTAAATTCAAAGCCCAGAATAAAATTAACGGACAAGGAAAGATTTAGGCCTTCCAAAAGTAGACAAAGTATTATGGTGCTAAAATTACTTCCCTAAAACCAACCAGAATTTGACAGAGGGCTTAAAGTGAAGTTCTGTTCCTCTTCAGGAGGTAGGTAAGTCTGGAGAGTTGTTCATCAGAAGAGTATGTGTAGAAGAACTGGTCGTAACTAGTACAATGTAGAATGATGTGATGCTTGTGCACTGTCACAGCCTCCTGTTGATCTCTGAAGTAGCTTTGTCTGTAGTTTCTGTGCTTTGGTACTGAAGTCATTGCTGTCGGTGAACAGTGAGTGCCCTCACAGTATGCTTACCAAATAGAGCATCTCTGTCCATCAAGGTGCATCTCTACATGTGTTCTTATACCATGTGCAGATTAGATAGGCACTATGTTCCTAGCTTCCCCAAGAGGGGTAGTTCACATCATACCTAAAGAGCGAAACTACAGGTCCTTCACAAAAGCAATGGCAATTTAAAGATACATAGAATCATAGAATGGTAACGTTGGAAGGAACCTCAAGAGTCATCTAGTTCCAAGCCCCTGCCATAGGCAGAGACACCTCCCACTAATACAGGTCACTCAAGGCCTCCTCCAACCTGGCCTTGAACACCTACCTGGGCAACCTGTGCCAGTGTCTCACCACCCTCACTGCAAACAACTTCCTCCTAACATCCAATCTGTCGTATGTCTCAGGAGTTTTAGGGATGTAGAGAAAGACTTTCCATTTCAGCTTAGTTTCTGAGTTGTTATAGCAGAACATATATATGTTATACCATATATATGACTGTAAAATAATTCTCATTGTAGGTGTTTGTGCACCTTCAAGGCTTGGTTTGGTTTTGTTGTTGCTGGTTTTTTGCTGCTTATTATTATTACTATCATTATATTTTTTTCTCTCTCTCTTTTTTTTTTTTCCCCCTCCCAGTCCATACCTGGGCATCGGTTTGTTATTTCCTTGTGACAGCAAATATGCAATCTAACTTCTTTCTTTCTTACAGCACAAGAAGAGGCAAACAGACCTTGTACAAATGACAATTAAGATTGCATGCTGTTAAAAAGAACAGTTGACCTAAAGGCTAGAACTCCAGGGAACTGACCAAACCCCCATGTTATGTAAATGCTATTCACTGTAGACAGAAGTTGCAGAAGATAAAAGTACATTCTTTGCTTATTGTGTTTACATTTCATCCGAAGATTAAATTGTAGCATATTTAATGGAATGTCTGATTGCTGCCTAGCTCAAAATGAAATCTGTGTGGATATTTTTTCTCCCTCTAGGCAAAATTTTGAGCCACTTTAGGAAGTGTAATTGCAAAGACAACTACCATTCCAGAAATAGTTGTTAAGACTTAGGAGGTTTTGCCTGTTTGGGGGACTTTGAATCAGTTAATTATATCAGTGAAATAAGTTTAGTAACTGACAAAACTTAAGAAGAGTTTGAAGGTGTTTTCAGTCTCTGAACAAACTACAATAAATATTTGAAGGAGGAAATCAATGTGGAATCCTAAAAATCTTCTTATTTCTTTCTCACAGAATTCTAGCTTTCTCTCTGAAGCTCTTTTCCCTGTACATACAACAAAAACTGAAGAGATGGATCCTTCCTTCCACCTACACGAGACCATTGCAAAGGTAACGGTAATCAAGATCTCATCATGCTTCCTTCACATGGGCCAATTTGAATTTGCTAATAATTTTGAAATTATTTCTGTCACTTCCTTGAATACATGTTTTCTTTTTTTTTTTTTTCCATTGAGATTCACCTTTGGATGTACTGTAGCATCATTCAGCTTCTGGGATTGTGCTGGTTTGAGGCTAATTTAAGGGAAAAAAATTATACTATACGCTGTGTAAGGAAAAACACAGGTGATGTCTACTTCACTCATAGGCTTGCTGAGATGGGTAAAACTAGGACACAAAACATAGATAAGTCAGTTGTCTCTTGGGCACAGACACTCTGGGACTGTCTAGCTTCTTGCTTTTTCTCCTCTCTGCTGAGCGACCTTGCTAATCACTTTCCTTTTAACCTCCCTGGCTGATCCTCCAAACTCACCTTGCGCATTAGGCAAACCTTGGGGTAAGGTAGAGGGGTGAGGAGAAGGTGGAAGGGTGGTTGGGAGCCCCTCCTGGGGTCTCTGATTGCTGGGAGGGGGATTGTGTTTCCGTATTATCTTTAACTTGTCTATGTCTGTAACTATTCCTGTCTGTTGTGTCTATCTCTGCTTGTACATTGTGCTAAGCTGTAAATAGAACTTCAATCCTTAACTTTCAGCTGGCTGAGTCTAGTTTGGGGGATTTTACAAAGTGGGGGGGGGACAGGGAACTCCCAAACCATCACAGGGATGAAACACTTCTATGTGTAAATGCTTCACCTTTTGACATGAGTAGAGGATATTGAACCCCAGAAGGTGGCGGAAAGTAGCGAGTTGTTTGCTGTCAATTTTTTGCTCTCTGGAAGCACCTTCATGTGCACAGGCATTTTGTTTTATGAGCTGTCACAGTGGTGCTCACATGGCAGACAGAGGTATCCATCCCATGATTCTGGAGAGTGCTCTACAGAGGGATACTCCTAAAGTTAATGTGTTCTGACTCCCCTCTTGTCGCTCCTCTATAATACTCCCTCCGTATTATTTATGAATACAATAAAATTTACTCCTTGCTCTTTCCTTGCTCTGTCCACTCGGCACACTTGGTGCAAAGAGACATGACTGCTAATGAGTTCAGCTTGATGGATTCCTACACTTCTTACCATTGGTTTTCTTATTAACCAGAGCTTATGTAGACCACACAAAAAGATTTATTCTGAGATACTACTTTTGGAAAAACAGCTGCCTTTGAAACATTTCTTTTGGCAACAACAAAAATAAATTCACAAGATCAGCAGTGTGCAGATTTAGCATCTAGGCAGATCAGCATCTTTGGCAAAACAGACAGTGACTGATCTTGGGGATTTTAGAGGGGGGGTTGAAATTTAGCAGAGTCTGGTAGTTAAGGAACAAGCACAAGACAAAAGTACTCTCTGAAGCACTTTTAGTGGAACTCATGTTTTTTTAAGCCATCCTTTGTACTAGGCTGAAAAGTTTCACCATTTTTTTTCCCCCCAAAGACTGAGGGGAGTAGGCACGTGATTATATCCTGCATAGATGACTTGTGATTTACTAATTAGGGTGTGATGGGCCATGTGTAATCTGAATAATCTGTATTTTAGTATCTGCTCTATAACATTGACTGAAAGAAAAATATTTATTATATAGATAATTTGGAGCATTTTGATTGTTTAAATCATTACAAATTATTTTAAGTAGGTTCACTGAGCATTACAATTTTCTTTAATAAAACTTGATGAAGATTGCACTAGACTGTGTTTCCAGTTTGGTTTTCAGACTGTAGCCCAGAATACTTTGTACAGATGAATGCATGCAGCATTGGAGTCAGGTCTTCAGCTGGCTGTTTGGTCATCTTTAGCCTAGCTTAACTGATCTTAGAGTATATCTGAATAACTTGAAGAGCAAAATTTTTCTAAAAGTCATCTGCTGTTTGCTCTTTTTTCTAGTTAACTAATGGAGTTGTTACCTCTTGGTTCTGTCCACTACCTGCCTTAAACTTTCAGAGTAACTAAACCAACCATTGTCCATCCCTCCTCCTGCAATATAGACTTTCCCTTGTGCCTCCTCTGCACCCGCTCCAACACTTCCATGTCCTTCCTGTGCTGGGGGCTCCAGAACTGCACATAGGACTCCAGGTGGGGTCTGAGGAGAGCAAAGAGGCACAATCTCCTCCCTTGCCCTGCTGCCCACACTGCTCTTGCTGCAACCCAGGACTCAGTTGGCATACTGTGCACATGAATGGTACAGAATGTTTGCTGCTTTGACAATTAGTTGTTCTAGTAAGCAGTAGAATACTAATGTTGTTTGTTTGTTTGTTCATGGTTTTTGTTTGTTTGTTTTTAATGCATTTATCATTTACTCCAAGAGGCTGGAGCCAGCCTCTTCTTGATGATGATGCCCAGTGACAGAGCAAGGGGCAATGGGTGGAAGTTGAGGCATAGGAGGTTCCATGTGAACCTGAGGAAGAATCTTTTCGCTGTGAGGGTGACAGAGCACTGGCACAGGCTGCCCAGGGAGATTGTGGAGATATTCAAGAACCGTCTGGATGTGTTCCAGTGTGATCTTCTCTGGCAGGGGGGGATGGACTAGATGCTCTTTTTAGTCCCTTCCAACCCCTGACATTCTATGATTCTATGACTCTGTATGCCTGATGGTGAGCTAGCACAGCTGAAAAGAAGTAAGAAGTTTTTATTTGTGTGAATTAGAGGAGTGGAGAAAAATATAGAAATGTCATATATCCTGAAATAACATTTGATCTGTCTTCGAAAACAGAGTTTTGTTGATTTTTGTAAGCAAGCTAAAAGGGAAAATTATTGTAATTTTGACTTAGAAGTTGCAAAACCCAAGTTTTATTCATGAGACTACAGAAATTCTCATCTAATTCTCTGAAATCCTTGAAAACATCACAGTGTTAGTGATCAAGACTTATTTTCTTACTGAAGACTTTAAATAATATTGCTTGGATATGGGATTCAAAAGGAAATGCTGTAATTTATTTACTTAACTAAGCACTCCTAATGCTATTCCTTAATCTGAAGTCTTCATATTTTCATTGTGGTGCTCTGAAGAGATGAGTGCACATCATATCTTCAAAAGATTAGAAATCTCCAGCTTTATATTAAATTGTATTTACAAGATAAATCCATAGTGAGAAGTCAGCTTGGAGTTAGAATTTACACTACTCAGTTGGAAGTTAATGCCCTTCAGCGGGCATTTGCCAATTGATTGTAAGCTCCATTGTAATTGCAAGTAAGATGGATCTCTCAACAGCTTCAGAACTTTTAATTTCAAAAGACTTTTCACCAAAAATCTTTTTTTTTTTAACGTTTAAAATAAATTGTGATCCAAATTTATTAAACTAAATATTTAATAACTTTGATTGGCTTTCTTCTCAGAAATGGTTTATGAAAAATTTTCAAGCTATAACTTTTTAGTCTTCTTTGAGTCCAAACACGTTTTTATTAATCCTATTTTTTCATTTTTCAGATGATGAAAATATCAAATTCTGATCTGCTTTTTAAAGATACCTATCTGGTTATTTTACCACTGTTTATCCAACTATCAAATATTCAAGTCCTTGTTTACAGAACTAGTGTAGCACAAAACACTATTGACTACCCATAATTACATTGAAGACTGAAAATTCGTGTTGTTTTTCAGGTTTTCCATGATATGAGTTTATACAAGTTCGAACTGTAGGACGTTCACGGTGAGGAAACACTCATGAGGTTCTAGAGATACACATCTTGGAACACAAATCCAAATCATAGAATCACAGATTTGGTTGGAAGGGACCTCAAGGATCATCTAGTTCCAACCCCCTGCCATAGGCAGAGACACCTCCCACTAGTACAGGTCACTCAAGGCCTCATCCAGCATGGCCTTGAACACCTCCAGGGACATTGTGGAGATCAAAGATCACGTTGGTTGATTCTGTGCTCCACAACCTCCCTGGGCAACCTGTGTCAGTGTCTCACCACCATCACTGCAAACAACTTCCTCCTAGCATCCAGTTTCAATCTCCCCTCTGCCACTTCAAACCCATTGCCCCTTGTCCTGGCATTGCAAGACCTTGTCAATAGTCCCTCCTCAGCCTTCCTGTAGCCCCCTTCAGATACTGGAAGACTACTCTAAGGTCTCCTGGAAGCCTTCTCTTCTCCAGGCTGCAGAGCCCCAACTCTCTCAGCCTGTCCTCACAGCGGAGCTGCTGCAGCCTTCTCAGCATCTTTGTGGCCCTCCTCTGGGAGCACTCCAACACTTCCATGTCCTTCCTGTGCTGGGGGCTCCAGAACTGCACACAGGACTGCAGGTGGGGTCTGAGGAGAGCAGGACAAAGGGGCAAAGGGGAGTTGAACAGCCTCAACTCCCTCAGTCTCTCCTCATAGGAAAGGTGCTCCAGCCCTCTGATCATTCTTGTGGCCCTTCTCTGGACACATTCCAGCACATCTATATCACTCTTGTAATAGGGATATGTTACAGATGTTGGTATATCTGGAGAAAATCCCCTGAAATTCTTGAAAGAAAGTAACTGTTAAGAAATTATATCTGTTACTGAATTTCTTGTGTACTGATGGATTTATAGCGAAGGATCCAGTCTGGATATTTTTTGTATATTCCAAAGTGTTGCATGTGGACAAACCAATTCACCTGAGCTGATTCATTTCAGAAAGAAAGGTTTTGTTACTTCTCGGTGGATGTAACAAAATACTGGAATGGAGTATTTTACAGAATAAGGAATACAGCCTTCAGAGTAGAAACTGCCTAGCTAGATGAGAACAGAACTCCATTGGCTAGAGAAGTCTACCACTGAGAGCAAAAAGCATAAGATTCTTGAGGAAAGAACATGTAAAATCAGAGAATCACAACACAGTACTTCTTCTGCTATAATTTCTCACTTGCTGTCAATTGGCAGTGCAATATTTCTTAGTCTCAGTCACACCTCTGCACCAATCACCTCTGCACCAATTTCCAGCTCTACTACATGGCTAGTTTTCTATGCCCTTTTAAAATTCATTTACATTCTGACTTTCACAACATCCTATAGCAACACTGCCTACAATTTCATTCCCCTCTCCCCACCTGACTTTGTACTTGCTGCTTGTATATCTCACTAGATTCTTTTTTGCTTTTTGCCTGCATTTAATGTTAAGAAATAATAAATGAGCTATGTACCTTATTTACCATGTTGATCTGCTACAGATGTATAGACTCTCTGGGATATTTTTTTCTCTAATCCTTTTTAAGAACTCTTCAACATTCTATTATTTTGGTGTTTTTTTTTTAGACTGCTGTTATGTATTAACCATTCATGGCAACCTGAATATTTCTTTCTTCAGTGATATGAGCTAGTACCTACATTTAAATTGAAGGAAAATAGGTTTAGATCAGATCTTAGGAAGAAATTCATCACTATGACAGTGACAAGACTCTGGAATGAGTTATCTGGAGAGGTCATGGATGCCCCCTCCCTGGAAATGTTCAAGGGCAGGCCTTAAGTAACCCGGTTTAGTTGAGAGGCATCCCTGCTCATGGCAGGGCGGTTGGATTAGGTCTCTCTAAGGTCTTTTCCAATGGCATCCTGGCCTGGATCAGGAATAGTGTGGCCAGTAGGACTAGGGCAGTCCTTCTGCCCCTGTATTCAGCACTGGTCAGGCCACACCTTGAGTGCTGTGTCCAGTTCTGGGCCCCTCAATTCAAGAGAGATGTTGAAGTGCTGGAAGGTGTCCAGAGAAGGGTGCCAAGGCTGGTGAGGGGCCTGGGGCACAGCCCTGTGACGAGAGGCTGAGGGAGCTGGGGGTGTGCAGCCTGCAGAAGCGGAGGCTCAGGGCAGACCTCATTGCTCTCTACCTGAAAGGAGATTGTAGCCAGTAGGGGTTGGGCTCTTCTCCCAGGCACCCAGTGACAGAGCAAGGGGACACAGTCTCAAACTGTGCCAGGGCAGGTTCAGGCTGGATGTTAGGAAGAAGTTCTTGACATAGAGAGTGACTGAGATTGGAATGGGCTGCCCAGGGAGGTGGTGGAGTCACTATCCCTGAAGATGTTTAAAAGAAGGCTGGATGAGGCACTTAGTGCCATGGTGTAGTTAATTAGGAGGTGTTAAGTGATAGGTGGGGCTGGATGATCTCAGAGGTCTTTTCCAACCTGGTTACTTCTGTGATTCTGTAATATATCACTTCATGTTTTCCTGCGGTGAGCTTGACATTTGCTTAGCACAGTGCTCAAATAATCTGGAATGCAGGTCAAGAAAGACACAAACAAACAGTATCTTTCAATCTTCATAGCGGACTTGTGTTTAGTGTTCAACGTGATGAAACTTATTTCCCATTGCTTATCATTCCCAGTGTGCTTTGCTTGCATGGCCACTGAAACTGAAGTAAAGCCAGTAAATTATTTAAGGCTCTTCATATCTCTAAAGCAAATAGGGCCTTAATGATTATTACTTTTTTTTTTTTTCTTCTCCTCTGTGAATGGCTTGATAGTAAGTGATAGTGGAAAAATTTCAACACAACTTTTTTACTTGAGGCTTGGTGTAAGACCAAGTAAGCTGCTTATCATGGCTTGTGCTCTCTGAAGAGCACATTTCACCACTCACACATCTGGCCATGTGCCAGGCACACGGCCAACAAGGATGTGCTTTTCCCTGTTGAAAAAGCTGCTCTATTTTCATAAATGAATAAACATAAAGTTCCTTTGTCCAAAGGAAAAGAGGAGGTGATGGCTGGGTAGAAAATGCAGGCAACCATTGAAAATACTTCCAGCCTCCTAGATGTGAGAAAGTAAGTTTCATAGAATCATAGAATGGTAAGGTTGGAAGGGACCTCAAGGATCATCTAGTTCCAACCACCTGCCATAGGCAGGGACACCTCCCACTAGTACA
>VWYK01051321.1:0-10857 GCA_013399775.1 Semnornis frantzii | reverse complement strand
ATAGGCAGGGACACCTCCCACTAGTACAGGTCACTCAAGGCCTCATCCAATCTGGTTTGAACACCTCCAGGGAGGGAGCAGCCACAACCTCCCTGGGCAACCTGTTCCAGTGCCTCACCACCCTCACTGTAAATAACTTCCTGCTGAAGTTTCATAGAATCACAGAATGGTGGAAGGTGATCATCTAGTTCAGCATCCCTATTAAAGCCAGTTCACCCAGAACGGGGTCACATCCAGGTGGATTTGGATTCTCCCCAGAAAAAGAGACTCAACAGTCTCTCTAGGTGGCCTGTTCCAGTGCACTGTCATCCTCCAAGGAAAGAAGTTTGTCCTCATTTTGAAATAGGACCTCCTGTGTTCTGTTTTGTGCCCATTGCCCCTTTTCCTATTGGTGGGCACCGCTGAAAAGAGTCTGTCTTTAGGTACCCTAATTTCACGAACACTTTCATGAAGAGGAGACTGTCAAATGTGGCGTGTAAAATGAATGAGAGATGTGCAGCTATTAAAGAGATAGATCTGTAATCTGGGTGCTTGGAAGATCTAATTTGTCAGAACACTTATCAAATCGATTTATCTCAGATCTTGGCACTTTAAAGTGGATTTACGGAAGATTGCTGCAAGGCCCAGGCTGATCTGAAGGACTCAGAGAAGGAGAAATATGGAGGCTTCCTAGTGGTGAAAAACCAAGACATTCATTAACAGCAGCGTGGTGCAGCACAAAATTTAGTGATACCTTAAGTGAGATTTGCAGACTTTGTAATTTTGAGTGTGTCTCATAATAAATCTGTCAAGCAACTGTGTGCCTGTGTGGCAGAGGGGAGATTTTCCCATCAGGCCAGAAGAAAGCAGGTGAACTCCATTTTCGGCAAACGCCTGACTCAGAAAGGTATGTGCTAGTTTTGCGTGAGATTCAGCAGTGTTGTTCAGCAGAGAGTGTTTTGTGGTAACTAATCAATCAAAGTTATTAAAAAGTTTGAAAATACTTTTCTATCATGAGATACGCTCACTTGAGTAGCCTAATAAGGCTCAGATTATACAGTTCTAAAAGCTCTGATGGCAATCCCCCAACAGGGAGTTCCACTGGAGCCACTTACACTGTATCGGCCGTGGAATAATAATAATATTTTATTGATTTTCATTTTGGCAGGCACCAAAGTGTTGAAAGGTATGCCAGAAGTGACATAATTGGTTTTATGATGAGTTATGGGTGCTGACAGATAACTCTGGAGGAAATTATTAGTGATCTTGATTATTCTGCATTTCAATTATGGAGCCGCATAAAGCAGAATTAACTACTGTAATGAATTTAACTTCTAAACACTAACTAAAACAGTGATAGGAAGAAGTATTTCCATTTCTGAAGGAGCTAACAATTTTTTTGTGTGATATATTGTAGTATTTTGATTTTAAAAAAAAAAAAAATGCTTCCTGGAAGATGACAGGGAGATTCCTTTCATGAAACAGATGGAACAAAAAGTACTGGACTGCGGGACTGTTTGTAAATGAAATTCACATTTTGACCACAAATCGCTTACAGCACAGGAATATTGATTTGAGGACTTCTCTAACAGGATTGTGCTGTTCTGCTCCTTTGAAGCATGGGAAATATATGTGTGTATATATATTCCCATCTGTCTGTTGTCTCTCATTACAGAATCACAGAATGTTAGGGGCTGGAAGGGACCTCAAAAGATCACCCAGTCCAACTTTCCTGACAAATTAGCATCACCTATACCAGATCACACTGGTATCTTCAGTATCTCCAGAAAGGGAGACTCTACACCCACCCTGGGCAGCCTGTTCCATTAATTCTCTAATAAAAGCTAAGGGAATGCCCCTTCATCTTTGGCAATGCAATAATATTCATAACTTCATTAGTTCCTGTCTCTACAATCTCCCTAAAACCAAAATCTGTAGTTTGTTGCATGCTAACCCTGCTAAATATTTTCATCTTCCTGCAATTGAACTCTTTTTTTTATATATATATATTTCTGTACTGCAAAAACTAAAAGTAGATATAGATGTATTTGTATGTAACTGATTGCCATAAATTGCTTAGATGTTAAATTTATGAAAGATAATGTAACATACCTAAATTAACGTGAAGGTGGTAAACCCTTAATAGTCCCAAAGACTTAGAGCATAGATTTTGAGTCAGTAGAATAATACTCTAGAGAACAGGATTAATACTGTTTGCTGTCAGAGTTCAAAATCAAACCTGAATCTCATTTCAGTCAACCATCTTGAAACTTCATTGCATTTCATTGAAACATAGAATCATAGAATGGTAGGGTTGGAAGGGATCTCAAGGATCATCTAGTTCCAACCCCCTGCCATAGGCAGGGACACCTCCCACTAGTACAGGTCACTCAAAGTCTCCTCCAACCTGGCCTTGAACACCTCCACGGAGGTTGTTCAGTGATCTTTGATTACGTTGGGTGATTCTGTGCTTCGCAACCTCCCTGGGCAACCTGTGCCAGTGTCTCACTGCCCTCACTGCAAACGACTTCCTCCTAACATCCAGTTTCAATCTCCCCTCTACCACTTCAAACCCATTGCCCCTTGTCCTGGCATTGCAAGACCTTGTCAATAGTCCCTCTACAGCCTTCCTGTAGGCCCCTTCAGATACTGGAAGGCTGCTCTAAAGTCTCCTGGAAGCCTTCTCTTCTCCAGGCTGCAGAGCCCCAACTCTCTCAGCCTGTCCTCACAACAGAGCTGCTGCAGCCCTCTGAGCATCATCTTTGTGGCTTCCTCTGGACCCTCTCCAACAGTTCCATGTCCTTCCTGTGCTGGGGGCTCCAGAACTGTACACAGTAAACCTGTGGAAGCTTTGACAGGGTTGCAGCTATCCTCGTGCAGACACTTTCACAAACCATGTAGATGACGTTTGTGTCACAAAGTTTTACCAGAAATATTACTGGCATAACTATTTCCGCAGAGTGCATTTACATTCATGAGTTGTCTCGACTACAACATACCCTTTTTGGTCTTGAAAAAGCTGTGTGAGGTTGTGACCAGGCATCCCAGTGGCCTTGACATCCAGGCAGCTATACGTCTGTCTTCTGTTTTCATGTAAACAGTTACTCTGTGTAGAAACAGAGGATTTGGTAGAATTGTTTAAGATTTCCAAAACAGCAGAGACACAGTATTGTTCTAGTCAGAGTTACAGCACTTAAAGTGATAAAGTGCTTGTATGGTGCTTGTGGAATGGATCTGAAATAGTCAGGAACAGAAGCCCAATGCACACAAGTATACAACAGAGCTGAGCCGAGCCCAGCTAACCTTTTATGCATGCATGGCCCAGGCAGATCCATAGCAGCATTCCCCTGCATCACCGTGCAGGGTATCCTTCCAGTATCTGAAGGGGGCCTACAGGAAGACCGGGGAGGGACTATTGACAAGGTCTTGTAATGCCAGGACAAGGGGCAATGGGTTTGAACTAGCAGAGGGTAGATTGAAAGTGGCTGTTAGGAGGAAGTTGTTTGCAGTGAGGGTGGTGAGACATTGGCACAGGTTGCCCAGGGAGGTGGTGGAGCACAGAGTCACCCAATGTGATCTTTGAGCGCGTTGGGTAATTCTGTGCTCCACAACCTCCGTGGAGGTGTTCAAGGCCAGGTTGGAGGAGGCCTTGAGTGACCTGTACTAGTGGGAGGTGTCCCTGCCTATGGCAGGGAGTTGGAACTAGATGATCTTTGAGGTCACTTCCAACCTTACCATTCTATGATTTTATGAACTGTGGATTTTTGCTGAATATCATTACTTCCACCATGAAATAAGACACCTTAGACTGTCAGTTTTGACAGGAGATTTCTGCTGCTAGCTTTCTTCAGTGATGCATTCCTTTCAATGTAATTTTTGAAACTCCTGTCTTTGTGTAAACCTGAATTTCACATCATTTCTCAGTCTCTTCATCACCATACCTCCAAAGACATGAGTTCTGCAGAGACCAACAGAACTCTTGTGTCTTTTTAAAGACAAATTGTGGGTTTGTACTTGAAAATCAAATTGTCCAAGCCTCCAGCCAACAAATGGGAATATGGACCACGAGGAAGTGGCAGAGGTGCTGAGGGGAGTTAATACAACAGAAGCACAGTTCTCAGCGTATGAGGTAAAAACCAAGCTGGAGAACCTGATCAATGCACATATTTGCAATAATCTGCCTCTGGCACTGAATTTTTAGATGTGGAATTTGGCCTTATGTTGAAGATACCAGAATTGTCTACAGTGTCATTGGGATGCTCTCTCACATGTAAAAGCACTGGTATGAAGCTTTAACCTGAGAAACTGCGGGATGACTTGGGGCATCTCATTATTTTTCTGTTTGTTTTCCTATGGCTGGCAGCTGTTCATGGTGTTGCAGCAGCTCTCACCCACCCATGCTGGTTTGAGGCTAATTGGAATATTTTAATGAAGAAAATTATATCATAGGCTGAGAAAGGAAAACAATGGTGATGTCTGCTTCACTCATAGGCTTGCTGAGATGTTTAAGAATAAGAACATAAACATAGATAAGTCAGTCATCTCTCAGACTGTCTAGCCTCTTGTCTTCTCCTATCTGCCAAGTAAGCTCACTAACCACTTTTCCTTCTAAGCCCCCCTGGCTAATCCTCCAAACTCACCTTGCAAGTAAGGCAAATCTTGGGATAAGGCAGAGGGGTGGGAAAAAGTTGTAAGTGTGGTTGGGAGCCCCTCCTGGGGACTCTCATTTCTGTGAGGGGAATTGTGTTTCTGTATTACCTTTAACTTGTATATGTCTGTAACTATTCCTGTCTATTGTGTCTATGTCTGCTTGTACGTTGTGCTAAGCTGTAAATAGAGCTTCAGTCCTTACCTTCCAGATGGCTGAGTCTAGTCTGGGGGATTTTACAAAGTGTGGGGGTCGGGACAGGGAACTAATTCCCAAACCATCACATCCACCCTAAGGTGATATAGCAGCACAGGTGCGGTGGCATGCACCAACTACCAGATAGTTTCTGCATAACTTAAATGACCTGCTTCAGTGATAGGCCTCTCCTATATGGCTCACGACACCTTATAGAATCATAAAATGGTAATGTTGGAAGGGACCTCAAAGATCATCCAGTTCCAACCCCCTGCAATAGGCAGGGACACCTCCCACTAGTACAGGTCACTCAAGGCCTCCTCCAACCTGGCCTTGAACACCTGCAGGGAGGGAGCAGCCACAATCTCCCTGGGCAACCTGTGCCAGTGTCTCACCACCCTCACTGGAAAGAACTTCCTCCTAAGATCCAGTTTCCATCTCCCCTCTGCCAGTTTAAAGTCATTGCCCCTTGTCCTGTCATTGCAAGACCTTGTCAATAGTCCTTCCCCAGCCTGGTATTTATGGCTTAATGGTATTTGAGTTTGCGATTTGAGATGTGCAAAGCAGAACTACATTGTCTGTGGTGACAGTCTGACTGGCTTTGTACAAAACCAAACATCCACAACTTTCTGCTAAGAAATAAAAGCATATTTCACAGGAATTGCTTGATTTAGCATATATTTTCTTAAGTGCACAAGTGAGAGCTTTTGTTTTACCTTTAGCCTTCTTGCATGAAAGAATGTATAATCCAGTTCAAACAGAGGGTAAATACGAACTTACTGAAGATTCCCTTCTGACAATGTGTATTTTATTCTGTAGCTGTTGTCAGTAGCAATAAAAATGAGAGCAAACCTGGTGATATAATCTAGCACGGTAGCATTGGGGATGCTCCATGAATTGTGGTGAACAGGATAGTAATAGTGTTCAAAGGGAAAAAACTGTCTGGGGATTTTCTCTGTGGTGGATGTGAAAGAGGTGACTTTGCTGCTGCAGACGTGAGGTGTTCTGACAGACAGTCATACTGTGTTTGGCCAGACAGCATATTCTCTATCTGCTTTAGCCTAGTTAGGGTAGGTATGCTTGCAATCTTTCAGCAGTTCTTTGTTTCTGAAAGCAAGCAGCGTCAAGGACACTTGAGCTTTATATATGAACTCTGATGGATAAAGACTAAGTAATAAGGAAATTGCAGAACCCCTGGTAAAAATTTGATGAACCAACTGCACTGTCAAACACAACTTCACTTGATTCAGTCAGCTATTTAAAGCCAGTCTCCCATCTTCCCAACATTCTCCCTGTCTTGCCTGCTAGTAACTTCTTCAAAATGGAGGAGAGAACTAATTCCATTTGCTCCTGTGCCATTTATCTGTGAAGTTATGGAAAGATGTTAAGACACGAGTATTCTGTTCTTTTCCAGTACTTGGAATTTAATGTTTTCAGCTTAGAGAACTCTGACAACAATGAAAATATCAAAATAACCAACAAGCTGACTCCAATAAAAAAGAGAAACCAAAAGATCAAGACAGCTAAGCCGTTATTAGCAGCATGTTTGTGTAGAAACCATTCCCCTGGATTGTCTGTGTTTAGTTCTGTTCAGTGCTCTGACTGTCAGAAGAGAATTAATTTCACATTCCTTAAATCCTTTTTATAGTGCAGCAAGACGCTCTATGTTCTTTTAAAAAAGTTAACACTGACCTCCGTTAGATTATTTCCTGACCAGATTTCTGTTCATAACAGTTCCTGAATTCTTGTTTTAAGTCTACATTTCTCTCAGTTTCTCTCAAGGCTTGTCTGCCAGCTGTCAGTGAAAAGGACCAAATCATTGCATCATTTTTCAACCCAGAGTTGCAATTTAAGTAAAGTAAGCAAAAACATGTCAACTTCAGCTGATCCAATCAAAACACAGGATAATGGCATCCTTGCCTGGATCAGCAACAGTGTGACCAGCAGGAGCAAGGAGGTTATTCTGCCCCTGTGCTCAGCACTGGTCAGGCCACACCTTGAGTAGTGTCCAGTTCTGGGCCCCTCAATTCAAGGTACTGGAACATGTCCAGAGAAGGGCAGTGAAGCTGGTGAAGGGCCTGGAGGACAGTGCTGTGAAGAGAGGCTGAGGGAGCTGGGGGGGTGCAGCCTGCAGAAGAGGGGGCTCAGGGCAGACTTCATTGCTGTCCAACTACCTGCAAGGAGTAGCCAGGTGAGGGTTGGATTCTGCTCCCATGCAACCAGCAACAGAAAGAGGGGAAATTGTGCCAGGGGAGGTATAGGCTGGATATTAGGAGGAAGTTCTTGACAGAGTGAGTGATTGAGATTGTGACCACCCAGCAAAGGGAATATAAAATGAAATTACATGTGTACACAGTGGATAGAAAGAAAACATGTGTCCTGGAAAAAACCCAAGAACCTACCCATTATGCTCCAAGTTGGAGAATGCCTGGAGAAACCCAGAAGTGTAAATGAAGCACAAACTTAGATCTGACTAAACATTGTCTTGAGCATTGTAGCCTGAACAAGGGCTATTTACTTGAGTACTATTTTTGGAATGTAAGTGCTGCACAGATCCTCTGAGAATTCCCTTTGTTCTACATCAACACTATTTAATATTAAAATCTGATACCTTGTGGAAGCTAGGGCTGCCACTAACCACACTAATTGGCAAGATACAAATGCACACTGCTCTTTTTTTCGTTATTCTGTTTCCAGAATCACTGAAACTCTAATTCTATGCAGCAGCATCTCCGTTAGGGTTGTATGATACATATATCTAGAATCACCTGCAGCTTAGACATGCTATGGTATACTTTTGAGTAATGGAAGGCCCCAACACAAGGACGTTGAACTGTTGGAGTGAGTCCAAAGGAGGCCACAAAGATGCTCAGAGGGCTGCAGCAACTTTGCTCTGAGGACAGGCTGAGAGAGTTGGGGCTCTGCAGCCTGGAGAAGAGAAGGCTTCCAGGAGACCTTAGAGAATCCTTCCAGTATCTGAAGGGGACTACAGGAAGGCTGAGGAAGGACTGTTTACAAAGTCTTGTAATGACAAGATGAGGAGTAATGGGTTTAAGATGGCAGAAGGGAGATTTAAACTACATGTTAAGGAGACATTCTTTGCAGTGAGGGTGGTGAGACACTGGCACACGTTGCCCAAGGAGGTTGTGGAGCTGTTCGAGGGCATGTTGGACAAGGCCTTGAGTGACCTGTTCTAGTGGGAAGTGTCAGGGTTGGACCTAGATGATCTTTGAGGTCCCTTCTAACCTAAACCATTCTATGATTTTAAGCTGCAGATTTGAGTTCATCAAGCCAAAGAAGGGATGAAGCTGGTCCAGAGGCTATAAAAATTTGAATGTACAGAGAAAGGGGATTCTAGAAATGCTTCTAAATACTTGTCAGGTTAGGTGTAGTATTTCTGCTGGAAAGAGAAGCTAGCCCTTAATTCTTGGTCAAGAGCCAAAATAAACAGCTGGATTTTCAGATTTCAGTATGCTGCACCATGAAATTCTCTGCTTGTATTTTGCATTCAATGTGACAGCAATAGGAGCAACTGGGCCTGTTTCAAAAACCCTACCATCTGATGCCTTCATTGCAGGTGTGCTGTGAAAATCTGATTCCAGTGGCATATGACCTGAGTTTGAAACCTTTGTTCAGAATTCTTTTGTGGTAAACATCTTAAAGATGTTTTTGTAACATGCTCCAGTGTATGAAGCTGTAGCTTGCTCTTGTCCTTTGTTTTCTTACATTCACTCCTAATATGCTGATATGCAGGTGCTTAAATTAGGTATAACCGAAAAGGCAGAGTTCTATATCTTCTAAAATGAAAGTCAGCAAAATCAACATGAAGGAAAATTCTCTTTTCAAATACAGTTGAACAGTGTGACATAATTTTCTACATGATAGAAATCGTGAGGCAAAACATGAACATACTTTAAAATAAAGGGGACCAAAAGAAGAGTTTAAGCAAGAGGTATTACAAAATCCCCAGAAGAACATCTTGTTCATTCATTTGGTTTTATGATGAGATAGTCAATAACAATAAAAAAATACTGCCAGTTTGCTGAGACACTGTAGTGTTAAAGCAGCCAAGATTAGAGCAATTAGCATTAAACTAAGAAGAGGTGATTTGACTTAAACTAGAATTAGAAAATTAGCCAAAGTGTCTTTCAGAGAATTGTGGACTGAAGATCCTCTGTCAGAAACAGCGGGGGTGGTTGAACTGTTTCTTCTTATTTTGGTAGGTACAAGGGAAGAGATCACCTTGGAATGATATCAGAGAGTGTTTTTATGATCTGTTCAGCACCTTTGAGAAGATAGCTAAGCTGTGATTATGAGTAGGCAATACTGCCTGTCTCCCTGCTTCACACTTGAAAGCATGTCTGAGTTGAACCGTGTTATGAAGGCAGTTCCTTCTGTGCCGCAGACGATTAACAGTAGCCACACTGAAAGAATTTTGTCTAGGCATGCAGTGCAGGACAGTAAAATGCCATTTCATGAGTGGGTTCTGACTGAAGAAAGCTCACTGAATAGGGCTTTAGATCTGCTGGAGTTTTGTGGTGGATGAGGGTGTTTTCCACTTCTAGAAGAAACAGCTTAGACTGCTACTGGTCAGCTTTGCTTTAAAGAGATCAGAGTTCAAGTATGACCCTTGCTGTTTCCTTTTAAGTCCAACAGAGCAAGTTCAAGACCATGTTTTAAGGTAATTTGCATGAGATTAGTCAGCAAAGAGCAGTGATCGCCCCATCCACCAGCAGTTCCTTGGGCCCTGGGCTGGAATTATCTTTAGCAAGCTAACCATAAAAGCAAAGAAATATAAAAGATGTACTTTCCTGCAGTGGAAATGATATTTTATTTCATAAGCAGAGATCATATACTATGAATCTATTTTTTATTTTAATACCTTCTTGTAAAACTAAAGGCTAGGGGGTTCATAAATTGCAACGTATTTCCAACCCTGCACATATAACATTGATTTTCAAAGATAGAGCATCTGTATTATCCCCTGAAATAATGTGAGTTCAAAATTTAAACTAATATTACAAAGCACAGCATTTAGACCTAAAAATGTTTAAAAGAAAGAGCCCAGGAACTGATAAATGAAAAGCAGTATTTCAGAAGGATAGAAGGAAAGGATAGAAATTGTTCCAGAGCAGTAGAGTAAGTATATTCTATTATGCTACAACCTTTTCCTCATCTAAAAATAATATTATGATGTAGGAATAAAACCACAGCTTTATTATTAACCTTATTTTAAAGAGATTTGTGCCCCAAATTATAATTGCTTTGAAGAATCATGCATGAAACAGCAGTGTTTCCTTGCAGATTCATGCATGAAAAAGCAGTGTTTCCTAATAGCTGTGTGGTGATTCTTCAATCTCAGAGTGTTTTTGTCTTTCCAGCAGTGGAAAAGACAGCTCATTTGGTTGATTGCTTAGGTGCATCAGTGGTGCACGTACACAGATGATGTGTCCGGGTATTCCAAGATAACTGTAAAGATCTGCTTGTTCTTTGTTAGGTTGTCACAGATAAGCAATGAAATTATCTCTCCTTTCCTACCAGATGTGACCCACCAACATTTATATGAAACTCTGAGGGGACAACACTTCCATTCTGGTGACAAAGTAGTTCTAATTCTTAAATAGCAATACTTTTGCATTTGACTATGGAAGATGATATAAAGACTACTCTGGATTTCATGTTTATCTCTTTTTATGATCAAATTTAATGTGAATTTTGTGATTATGTTTTTTTCTAATGGCATATTATTCAGCCTGGAGAAGAGAAGGCTTCCAGGAGACCTTAGAGTAACCTTCCAGTATCTGAAGGGGGCTACAGGAAGACTGGGGAGGGACTATTGACAAGGTCTTGTAATGACAGGACAAGGGGCAACGGGTTTGAAGTGGCAGAGGGGAGGTTTAGACTGGATGTTAGGAGGAAGTTGTTTGCAGTGAGGGTGGTGAGACACTGGCACAGTTTGCCCAGGGAGGTTGATTAAAATTGACATGTGCTAAGGATGAGACAAGTCAGCATTCTCAGAGCAGCCCTGAGGAAAA
>VWYK01051320.1:17987-40248 GCA_013399775.1 Semnornis frantzii | reverse complement strand
ATATACAGAATATATAATAATCTACTTCCACTAAAAGAAGCAGTATTTGTCCAACATTTACAGTAGTAGCTGGGTGTTGGGGTGCCAGCCTTATATACATAATATATAATAATCTGCTTCCACTAAAAGAAGCAATATTTGTCCAACATTTACAGTGGTATCTAGGTGTTGGGGTGCCAGCCTTATATACAGAATATATAATAATCTGCCTCCACTAAAAGAAGCAATATTTGTCCAACATTTACAGTAGTAGCTGGGTGTTGTTTTTTTTGTGCCTGGCTCTGCCTGCACGTTTGGGAAAAGCAAGTCTCTGCAGTATAGCAGGATGTGTTAAACTCTTAAATGCAGCTGGATTTCTGGGGTGACTTCAGATTACCACAAACTAGAGACAAAGCGTGGGAGAGAGAAGTACTCAACCACAGCTGAGTAAGTTGGTTGGTGAAAATGGTTATTCTTTTACCAAGAGATATTTATTGGCATGAGGCTGTGGCTGAAGAACATTCTCTTTAATAGGGTTTCTTGCTACACCAAAATTGCCAGGAAACTTTTTGGTCACTATGCAACACACCACCACAGTGTTCTTCAGCTGCAGGGTCAGCTGGTTAGAGGGTCACTGTCTGCCTATGACAGATGAAGTCCCAGAGTGGATGTGTGGGAGGCAAGAGGCTAGTGAGTGAGTCTCATACCCAAAGCATAAATCCTTCTATTTCCAAAGGCCAAACAGTAGTATTGCGTAGACATTCCCTTGAAGAATTGTAGAGGTTCCACCCATATGGATGAGGAATGCAACTCTGTCTTCTGTCCGTAGCCCAAGAGGGAGTTTTATAGCTCTGTGAAAATCCCTGTAGTTGTAGCTGAGCAGACTGCCTGCAGCTGCCTTGGGTAGTTAGCAAAACACTTCAGTAACTCTGTTTTTCAGTGCACAGAGGAGGCTACCCTGAGAGTAAATAACTTTCCCACTTCTTCACAGCAAGTTTTAAATCTACAGGAACAACCAAAAATTGGCACCTTGGGGTTTGTGTAATGCCTAGTTAGTCCATGACTAAGGCATTCTGTGATGACACAAACCATTATGATAATCCTGTTTTCTTCTTTGCTTAAGGATTCACTCATAGACATTCTGATTCATCAAAATATATAAAGGAAATGTGTTGCCTGCTATCTTTAGGATAAATTTGTTTGTAAATAAACTTGCTAGAAGAAAACATGTAATCTGCACAGGAAAACTCTTTTCCACTTCTTCCATGCTTCAAAACCTCATTCTTGATCTACTGGGGTCTTCCCTAGATGGAAAACAAAACAAAACAAAACAAAACCCCACCAAACAAACAAACAAAACACTGTCAAAGAAGGAAAAAAAATATCAGTTAAAGAAGTTGAAAATGGAAGCCTAAAGTAGGTCGACTTTAACCAACTAATTCAACTTCTGAGGTCAGGGAAAGCTTCAGTCATACTTTTTGTTCCTTTGCTAGGGAAATTATTACACAGTAATGTCTTGGGGCTGTGCATTCGCTGGTGCTGCCAAAACAAGTCATTTCTGTGTGTGCTGTGAGCAGCATTCCTTCTCTATCATATGACTACGAGACGGACATAATACATCGCAGTTAGCAGCACTGACTCACCCCATAGTCTACGCCAACACTTCATGTCATTCATGCTTAATAAAACTGTAGGATTCTGCTTTTCCACCCTCTTTTTGTTATTTATCTTGAAAATTATGACAGCTTGATTAAGAAAAAAAAATATTTTATAATCCCCATTCAAATTTTTTTGATGCTTTGCCAGTACATTTGAAAAAGAGGTCCTCGAACAGCCACACGTGGACAGCTGACAGATAGCCAAATGCCTGTGAGATGCTCTTCAGAGCAATAAGTATCATCTGACATTCTGACTGTCCAGTCTTTGTGTTTGATGCAAAGTTCATTTGGAAATCACAGATTCATGCAAGGCAAAATCCTCTACAAAAGTCTTGCAGCTCAAATCAGCAAGCATACCCTCATTTACATTTTGTACACTAGCTGCCATGCTCCCTCTGAATAACTGATGTGAAGAGAATCTCTTACATATTGCAGGTGCAAGCTTTATTAAAACAATATTAATTTTTTTTTCCCTGCAGTATTGTAAGCCCAAGCACGATAGCAGCATTTTGGCAACTACTGAGAAAGTCAAAGCTGATGCACCTCAGTCCCACAGAATCACAGAATGTCAGGGGCTGGAAGCGACCTCGAAAGCTCACCCAGTCCAACACCCCTCTCAGAGCAGGATCACCTCTACCAGATCACACAGGAATGCATCCAGCTGGGTTTTGAACAACTTCAGAGGGGGAGACTCCACAACTCCGCCTGGGCAGCCTATTCCAGTGTTCTGTTACCCTCACAGTGAGAAAAATTGTTCCTCATATTTCCATGGAACTTCCTATGCCTCAACTTCTACTCATTGCCCCTTGTCCTGTCATTGAGCATCACCCAGCAGAGCCTGGCTCCATCCTCTTGGCACCTTTACAAACATTAATGAGGTCACCTCTCAGTCTCCTCCAAACTAAAGAGCCCCAGCTCCCTCAGCCTCTCCTCTTAAGGAAGATGTTCAAAGCATAGCAGTGTGTGCAAGTCTCATGAACTGTGCTACTCATGTGATAATATGCCTAGTGAAATTTGAAGTGTGTTCTACATTTGGTCTTTCTTGCAGAAAAAGAAGTAAAAAAAAGTGGACCTTGCTCCTGTGTGCACTTCCTGAGGTTTCCTGTCACAGCAAGGGTATTGGAAAGACCTGAAATTCGGGGCTCTTTGCTTTCTCTTATATGGAACAAAAATGGCAATTCAGAAATTTCTGTAACAGTTCCAGGAATAAATCATCTCTCTTATTGATTTAGCAATACCTAGACAGTAGAAAATTCCCAGTTATATATAAAGGGAATTGTCCCAGTTTTCATGGCAGCAATGGAACAATTGAAATAGGCAGTTCCAGTAAAGTGTTATTCCACCAAAAAAAAACCAATTTAATTGTACTTTAATTGTATCTGTGCTCTATTTCTTCTTTTACAGAAAAAGAAAAGGAAAAAGACACATTTTTCAGTAATATTGTTATTCCTGTAAAATCAGTAAACTGGCTTCTCTGTGTGGTGACAGTTTGATTAGCAGGTATCTTACTGCAACGCAGGAACTTCTCCTTGCTCAGGGAGCCTTTTAAGGACTGTATGGAGTTTGAATACAGATGTGGCAGTGAGTGGGTGAGTCACACATTTGTGGCTGGTTTTACCTCAACAATATTCTTTTTCTCTCCCTTTTTTTTTCCCTTTTCCAATTAAAAAAAAAAAAAGAAGAAAAACTTCAAATAGCTAAGAATTTCTCATTGCTGGCTTTTAAAATATACAAAGGATTCTGCCAGTATGTATGATTGCTTGAGCATAGTCCCACAAGAAGCAGGACAATGTTGCTCTAAAGCCTTCTGCATTTAATATATTTGTTTTGGGCTCTCCTGTGAAATCTATCAGAAGAAAAAGAAGAGACAGCACATGTGTAAAATATAGTTTGATCAGTCTAACACAGTGAAAAATGGGATCTGCTCTCTGTGGATAGGAGCACATTTCCAGCTAAAACAAACCTGTCTTCTGCTTTTTGTTGGATGCAGGGAGTGCTGTTCTGACTAGGATAGATTACTAGAGATCAGGAAAGAGATTCTTCATGGCTCTGACAGGCATTTCTCTGCCTGAATAGGTCACTAAAACTTTTTGTGCTTCAGTTTTATTATTTGTACTTTTTTTTTTTCATTTATTTTAAATTTCTTTTTTTATTTTAAATTTCAGAAGGATACACTGAGACTAAATAAATTATCTTCTAAAAAAAGCATATTTGCATCCCTGGTTAAACATACTGTAAATATAGGGCACATTGTTTAAAAACAAACAAACAAAACCCCCCAGAAGTTCAAATGAAAAGAAAGGAGGAAATCTTTCTAAAGAGAGCTTTCAGATGTTTGTAAGATCCTTTTACTTACTCATGGCTTAGATTTAACAGTAAATTTTGGTAATGAAAAGCAGAGTAAAGTGTTGCAGTAGGAAGGAATGACACAGTTTCCTTTCTCCACACTATTACAGTTGGCACTACTGACAGTACATTGGGATTTTGGGACAGAAATCCCCCAGAGCTTGCCATACTGCACCAGGATTGTACTTGGCACTTGCTGCTCAGCTGTTCCCATGCATCAGGACCCTCTTCCGATACCACCGAAGACCCACAGTCAACAACAGAGCGTTGTTTGGATTGGGTCCTATCATTGCCCCTTGCTAATAAGGACAGAGAGGAGAATAGAAAGAGAAGTCCTAGAGCTGTTTTGCAAGAGCTGAGATTCTTCAGGCAGTGAGTGCTGTTGCATGTCTGAAACACAAAGTGTCTTTGGGAAATTTGGGGCCCATGGTTTGGAGTCAGATGGCCTACGGTGTAGCTTGTTGTGTCCCCTGACTGAATGGGATCTGAGCTACATCATTAGGTTCTTTGCCTTAGGCTTCGTATCCTGACTATCCCTTTCTCCATCCCACTATCACATAAGGCAGCAGACATACATTTGCTATATGTGCACATCCAAATTTATTTTCAAATTTCCTATTTCAAGGCTTTCTTTTTGTTCAGACTTCTTCAATTTGATTAGTTCCCCACATGGGTCCTCCGTGTTGCATTCAGCTCGTTGCCCTCGGGGACAAGTAAGAGATGGCACCAGGCACACAGAAGAAAGAAAGCTCTGAAAAGAAGCACTTGAAGACAAGTGCTTGCATTATGCTCCCATGGATTGATGCTTAAGATACATTTTCAGAAGGGGAAAAAAAACAAACCTTACCCTACCTCAGCTGTGTTGGGACCAGACTACTATTACTCAAGTGAGTAGCTACATCTCTTTGTGAACAAAAGCATCACATCTTGCTACAATACTAGTAATGTTTTGTAGGCTTGGTTTTGGCTCATACAAACATGTATACTCAAACTCTTACCTAAAATAGGAGAGAAAAATGCATCACCACAAGTATTTTTGTATTAGCCTTAGCTGTTGCTTGTTCTGTTTATTGTTAGGAGTCCATAGCAGTATTTTGGGGAAAGGCTGCATTGTGGATGCTCAATTTCTGAACTAGCTCTACTATGGATGGTGAAAAATTCTCAAGTGGTCTGCCCCAGCTTTTGTTACTGTGGACAGAGATCATCTGTGGGTCTGACAGCTGGGTGAACCCACCAACAGCTGAAGCTCTTCTCACCTAGCCAGTGACTGTGACGGCTGAAGAGCCTTTTCACATTCTTTTCCTGTAAATTAATCACAGTCTATAGTCTTAACTAATCATCTTGACTCCTCACAGCACCCGAGTGTTGCACAGATGCCACCCAGTAGAGAAAGGGGCAAAGAAACAGGCAGCATTGGAAACCATGCCAAGGTCTCTCCTGTCACATCAGATCAGCTGATGTTAGCACAGGTTTAACATACATCTAGCTGATTCCTGTGTGTTCCAGCAGGATTAGCAGAATGTATAGTTGCAATATGAGCAACATCAGTGTATTTGTAGACAATCCGAGTGCTTGATGCCACTGAGCATCTCCTACATATTTATATCCTGCCTAAAATGATAGATATCACTGCTTACATCACTCAGTATACATGCAGACCTAAAATTAGAAAGACGTGCACACAGTGTTGTTCCTCTACAGAATGGGAAGGAGCAGTCCATAATTCCTTCTGGGGTCTGCTCAGTGATTAATAGGTGATGGTAACAGATTTTGCATAACAGAGGCCAGCATACTCCACCCAATAATTTACCCAATATCTGTCTGAGCTGGCATGGGCTTCAAGGAAGGCACAGTCCTGACTTTAGCCCTGCCTGTACAAGTCATTCTAGCAATCAACTGACCTCAGCAGTTACATAATTTGTGTAGTTTCCAGTAAGCCATTTGTTTGATGTCTCTTTACATGCACTGGAACTCATACTCTTTGCTTTCCTCTTTACTTGTTGGCTTTTTTTAATCCTAAATTAGAAACTACCTTCAAACAAAAAACCTTTACAGCACAGGAGCTGCTGAACTGTGTGCAATTCACCTCACAACCTTCCTAATGGCATTTGCCAAAAAAGCACGGAAAGTTTGGAGTTGCTTTCTTTGTGGGAACTGAAGGGAAAGCAGACTGAGCTGGGGTGTGGGGGGCTGCTCTTAGCTGAAGTAGTGGGCACCAGCTGCCAGGAAAGACCCTAGAGATGTGGCTGACCAAACCCCTGGGGCTCCCTCTGGCCTAGACACATGAGTTTCGTACCAAAAAACAGGACAGGAGGGCCCAGAGCATAAATAGGTTTCAACACAATTTGGACTCCGTGCTTGCCAAGAGGCAAATCTGGACCTAGAAGCTCAGAAACACTACAGTAGTTCAAACATACTCTTGACAGCTCGAGGTTTATTTTAGGGCAAAGAGCTATTGCCCTGTATTGTGCTGGTTTCACTCAGCAGGTGCTCACAGGAGCACATGTGGCCATACTACATCGTGGAGTAGAATTAAGAGTTATTTGAACAAAAGTGTGGAAATGATCACTTTCCATATATTTAGTGTTGCTAAATACCTTCTCATCTACTATGTTTCTGTTCTGTTTATATATGAACACTATAGTTGTGATAGCAAGGTACAACCCAAGGCTTATTTGAGGGCAAGGTTGAGGGAAGCATGCCTCTTTTTCCTCTGGGTAAGGAGGAGCATTGTAATAGTAACAAATTACCAGAGATAAAGCATCTTATCTCATTTACATAAAGCCTAATTTGTCTGTGCTTTTAAACTCTAGAACACAAAGCACACTGGATGACTGATAGCCAGGTGGGCTGGGAACTGTTTGAAGGAAAGAAGTCAGAGAGTTGTGGTCAATGGGATGGAGTCTAGTTGGAGGCCTGTGTCTAGTGGAGTCCCACAGAGTCAGCAATGATACCAATTCTGTCAATATATTCATCAATGACCTGGATGAGGGCACAGAGTGCACTGTCAGAGTTTGCTGAGACACCAAGCTGGGTGCAGTGTTTGTCACACCAGGAGGCTGTAGTGCCATTCAGCCAGACTTGGACAGGCTGAGGGTTGAGCAGGAAGGAATTTAATGAAACTCAACAAGGGCAAGTGTAGAGTCTTGCACCTGGGAAAGAACAACCCCGGGGATCAGTATAGGTTGGGGACTGACCTGCTGGAAAGCAGTGAAGGGGGAAAAAAGCTCTGGAGGTCCTATTGATGGAAGGTTGACCATGAACCAGCAATGTGCTCTGGTGACCAGGAGGGCCAATGTCATTCTGGGGTGTATTGGAAGGGCTGCAGGCTAGTAGGTCAAGAGAGGTTCTCTTGCTGCTCTACCCTGCCCTGGTGAGGCTGCATCTGGTGTACTGTGTTCAGTTCTGGGCCTCTCAGTTCAAGAGGGACATAGAACTGCTTGAGAGAGTCCAGTGCAGAGCCACAAAGATGACTAAGGGAATGGAACAGCTCTCTTACGAGGAGAGCCTGAGGGAGCTGCGGCTGTGCTGCTTGGAGAGGAGGAGACTGAGAGGTGACCTCATCAGTGTTTGTAAAGGATGAGTGCCAGGAGGCTGGAGCCAGGCTCTGTTGGGTGATGCCCAATGACAGGACAAGGGGCAATGGGTAGAAGTTGAGGCATAGGAAGCTCCATGGAAAGATAAGGAGAAATTTTTTCACTGTGAGGGTGACAGAAGACTGGAACAGGCTGCCCAGGGGGATTGTGGAGTCTCCCTCTCTGGACATATTCAAAACCCACCTGGACACATTCCTGTGTGCTCTGGTCTAGGTGATCCTGCTCTGGCAGGGGCATTGGACTGGATGATCTTTCAAGGTCCCTTCCAGCTCCTGACATTCTGTGATTCTGTGATTTCATGCAAATTCCACAGCTTGGCTACCATGTGTTTCCTACATTCTGTGCAGCTCAAATTTTCCAAAGGACAAATGCCTTCTAAAAAATTGCCTTTCTATTGCCTCTAGGTGAGCTGTGTGGAATTCTTTAAGCTTAAATTACCCTCTAGATAATTGCTACAATGGGAAATAGTACACCTGCACTGTTTACAGGAGCTGGGTCTGTGATCAGAGAATGAGAAGTGTGGTATAATTAGAGAGATATTAAGGCACACTATGCAAGAGATGAAGAGTTCTGACAATAAGGCAGAGGTATTTCTAGCCCTATTTTTGTTCACTGAGTTATTATGTAGATGTGGGATCAGATATACACATCAGAAAACTATGAGCCAAGTCTTAGTATGAGTTGTACCACTGCAATTTCATGGTTGGAAGACTTCTGTTGGGTTGCTTGTGTTTCTCCTCAACTCATTCTGCACTATATTCCTCTGAACAGTATTAATGGGACGTTTTCAAGTCAAGCAAAACCTTCCTCAACTCACAAAACTGTTTTCTTCTTGAGTAAAGGAGTTAATAATGAAGGAAAAAAAGATAGTTTTCTGGGGTTTGGTTGGTTCCTTATTTATCTTAGGCTGGAAAAGCCAATTAAATTTAAAAAAAAAAAAAAAAAAAAAAGGACTGTGGGAATTTAAGGATGTTACACAAAAATGATTTTGTACTTCATTGAATATTCAGAGTTGCAAATGGCCACTGATGAGTCATCCATGTGTTGGTACTGTGGCAAACTTGATTTTATTTTTTCTGAGGCTATCCCTGATAAGAAGACATCTGTTTCTCTTCACTGCTCTGACATTTTGTCTTGAATATATCCATTCATGGTAGAAATTTACAGTTTCATATCACTGCAATAGTCACTGGGAATTCAGAGGAATGTTCTTGCTTGCCCAAAAGGATTTACTAAAGAGCTGTGAGATGGATCAGAATTAATCATTCAGTTTAGTCGTTGACTTCAGCGGGTGGAGTTTGAAGCAAAGGGTGTGCAGATTGATCTTTCTTAACTCTTTTCTTTTTATGGCTGTATCAAATCCTCAAATTTTTGAAACCATGTAGAAACCAAAGCAGAGGATCCAATATAAATTTTTAACAAAAAGATGCAGATGTAAAAGGGGGAAAGTAAGCCTAAAGATGTTCAAAGGGCTGGAGCAGCTCTCCCATGAGGACAGGCTACAAGACTTGGAGAAAAGAAGGCTTCCAGGAGACCTTAGAGTAGCCTTTCAGTATTTGAAGTGGGCTATGGGAGGGCTGGGGAGGGACTATTGACAAGGTCTTGTAATGCCAGGACAAGGGGCAATGGGTTTGAAGTGGCAGAGGGGAGATTGAAACTGGCTGTTAGGAGGAAGTTGTTTGCAGTGAGGGTGGTGAGACACTGGCACAGGTTGCCCAGGGCTGCTCCCTCCCTGGAGATGTTCAAGGCCAGGTTGGATGAGGCCTTGAGTGACCTGTTCTAGGGGGAGGTGTCCCTGCCTATGTCAGGGGATTGGAACTGGATGATCATTGAGGTCCCTTCCAACATTACCATTCTATGATTCTATGACTCTATGGTTAAAGAGCAACAATTCTCAGAAAGATGTACATCAAGAAGAGTGTCTCTTTCCTCATCAGAGAGGTGACATCTGCTGAGAAAGCACCTGTCTAGGAGATCAGAATCCTTAAGAAAGACACCTAGCTTGGCATTAGCAGTAAAATTAGTTGTCAAAATATTTACTGAAATTCACAGCAATCTGCATTTACCCCAGATAATTGAAATGGTTGAGGTAAATATTGGAAAAATAGATTGGGAGAAGAGGCCTTGTAGGATAAGAAGATAACCACTTCCTGAAACATTCAGGACGCTGAGTTATGCCTTTTTTGCTGAACCAAGACATAAGAAGAATTCTTCCTCTTACGCTGATGTTGTGGTATGCCTAAGCAGGCCAAAATAGGCTTGTGCATGTCCTGCCTTGCCCAGAGATGTTTTTCTGCTCTCTCTCCTTCTGTTTTGGGGAGAAGCAACCACAAGAAAGAAGACAAAGTAATTTGGAGCCACTGAGTCTGAGGACCGTGGCCTGCCCAAACTTGTTTTGAACCCTGTGGTAAACAAGGTACACAGCTTGCCTTGTGCAAGGCTGTGTTCTGCCCAAATCTGGGTAAAGCAAGCCTATGGCTTCACCTAATAGGGTCAGGCTTGGCTAACTGCCATTCTGATTGGCTATTCTGTGTCCAAAGGCACATTAGTCTCGAGCTGTATGGATAAAAGGAGATGAGCAGGTAACCACAATGTGTGCTCTGCCATTGTATCTGCTCTGCCATTGTATCTGCTCTCTACTGCTGTATTTGTGCTGCCTTATATCCAGAACTGCCTGGAAACTGCCTTCCAAGAGTTCACCAGGAACAGGCTCTAAATGCCTCCACATGATCAGCCTGCACAGCCAGCATGACACCATGCTGAGACTGCACATGGCATTGCATCCTGCCTGCACCTGAAAGCCTCCTGCCAAGATGGGAAGTCCTGCACACACAGATCATCCAGAGGAGATCAGGACCAGGTCAGAGATGTCTGCCTCCTTTCCCCAGTAGCCTGGGAAGAACCAGAAGTCTCAGCAGATGACAAGAATTCCCTGAAAACTGTCTAAAGCTGTAGCCAGCCCTGCCAGTTGTGAGGTAATTTGTGAGTAACTACTTAAAGCCTCTTGTAAGCCCATTGCCTTCTACCATGAGCAGAAAGGAGCTCCCCGAGTCCATTCAGTGAGCAAGCAGAGTATTGGCCACAAGCTGTACACTGACCACAAAGCCTTCTCTGCCAGTTTGAGTTCAATTAATGTTATATTTTACCACTGGTTATTGCTAGATCCTGTTAGAACCTATATAAAGTTTCCATGACCAATGCAAAGAAGCAATTATTATTAAAATTAGTGACGGGAGTGGTGAGAGTTCTGAATATTGAATATTAATGAAAAATATTAATTTTGGAAAATATCACCTCACATTAATTAATTACCCCTCCACTACACCTGATTTTGTCATCCCCTTACTCGTTGAACAGTTTGAAGAAAAACCCAGTCACTTGACTGGCCTGCCTTTGATTGACAGAGTTTGGTATATGGTGAAATAAAAAAGATAACTTTTCTTCTATTTAAAAATTAGTATGTGATCAGCTGGTGGCCCTCCAGCTAACACCTTGTTGCACATGATAATCAGTAGCCATCATTCTTTATCTCTGCTTTTCCAGTGGCAAAATACTGGGTTAGGACATCAGTGAAAAACAGATTGCACTGGGATGCAATCTGAGCTCCTCTGAGCAGCAGCATCTGTCACTGCTTCTACAGCATCCAAATCTCCACTTGAAACTCACTGAAAGGACTTTAAGGAAGGAGGTATAAAATGAAAAGTCTCACGTTGACCAAAAATATCATTAAATGGCATTTTGAGCTCAGGGCTTAAGATGAGGGGAGGGCATTCCCTTTGCTGTAAATGTTAGCAACTAGAGTCTGATCTTGCCCCCTCTGAAGTCACAGAGTTCGTCCCATAAAACAGGGAGAGGGAAATTCACTTCGTGTACTGGTTGTCATTTCAGTATTTTATGCTTCTGTTTCAAGACTTGTGTGTTTGTAGCTAGGCATACATTTTCTGATAAATGTTGTACTTTCTTTGTTCTTACAAGTTGAGGTTTAAAAAGTGTTTAATGCATTCCTGCATCCTCTGTTTACTCCTATATGCTCATAGAAACAGCAGGCTTCTGAGGTATCATATGCTATATAAAACCAGTGCAACTCCAACTTGGGGTGTGCCTCATTAGCTACCTTGCCTAAGTAAAACTACTGACTGTGATTGAAACAAAACTATTACATTGGGAAACAAATTCAAGTGTGTGCATTCAACCTTGTCACAAGTATTGCTGCACCATGCTCTTTTCCCCCATTTCCCTATCCATGACAATTCATATCCAACAGACACTGCCAAACACGGTACCTCTACTATTTCTTATGTGCTATGGTAGGATAACAAGGTTGATATCCTTAGTTTGGTAAATTGTATTGAAAACCTGAGGCTTTTTAGTCTGGAGAAGAGAAGAGGGGATTTAATGTTTATAAATGTTTGAGGGCTGGGGGTCAGGAGGTGGAGGGACAGGCTCTGCTCACTTGTTCCCTGTGATAGGACAAGGAGCAATGGATGGAAGCTGCAGCACAGGAGGTTCCAGCTCAACACAAAGGGGAACTTCTTTCCTGTAAGGGTCACAAAGCACTGGAACAGGCTCCCCAGAGAGGCTGTGGAGTCTCCTTCTCTGGAGACTTTCAAGACCTGTCTGGATGTGTTCCTGTGTGCCCTGAGCTGGATTGTCTGGTCCTGCTCTGGCAGGGGGGTTGGACTGGATGATCTCTTTGACACCCTTCCAACCCCTGACATCCTGTGATCTGTGATGCTGAGATTATATATATGAACTTACTATCAGACCGTCTCAGTCTTCGACTAATTTAACTTCACAGAACCTCCATGAAATAGGAACTGTTATAAGGACATGGACCTGATGGAGCAGGTCCGGAGTTGGGCTATGAAAATAGTCAGGGAGTTGGAGCAGCTGTCCTACAAGGACAGGCTGAGGGAGCTGGGGTTGTTCAGCCTGCAGGAGCCTTTGGGGAGACCTAATAGCAACCTGCCAGTAGCTGAATGGGGCCTACAAGGATGGAGAGAGACTGTTTACAAATGGCTGCGGTGACAGGACAAGGGCAATGGCTTCAAACTAGAGAACAGCAGCTTTAGATTGGATGTTAGGAACAAGTTCTTTACTGTGAGGGTGGTGGAACACTGGAACAGGTTGCCCAGAGAGGTGGTTGCAGCCCCTTCCCTGAAAATATTCAAGGTGAGGCTCAACAGAGCTCTGGGCAACCTGATCTAGTGGAGGATGTCCCTGTTGATTGTGGGCAGGGCTTGGACTGGGTGACCTTTGGAGGCCCCTTCCAGCCCAGACCATTCTATGATTTGAGAAGTGAGCATCACAAAGATTAAACCCAAGATTATTAAAATTATTATAACATCTCTGCACTCAGGAGTACATAAGGTGCCAGTGGTTTAGAAGCCTCAGACTTTCTGAAGTCACAGACCCCAATAACAACAGCACCTGCCTGAGTCAGAGCAGTGGCTGGGCCAGTAGCAAGCAGAGGAATGATTCATAGTCTCCCAGCTATTGAATGTCAGGTCCATCCTTCTGTGTCTGGTTTTGTCTGGAAAATATAGTCACAAAGAGTCTGTTCACTCAGAAATTTTCCAAAGACAAAAATATTGCCATCCTTCTGGGAAATGAATCTGATGAATCTGTGTCTTCTTTTGTTGTTGAAACCAGTTTTGTCTAATAATTATTCCCAATGAACTCTTAGTCTACAACATGTCAGTTACATTACTGCAGGATAGCAGCAATCGGCACCTGCTCAGAGTCAAATTGTACTGAAGCAGATCTTTCTGTAGGTCTTTATTTTCATAATAAGCCTCAGAAGATCACATTTTGAAAGTTCCCTCTGACGTCCTGTTTACATTCAGTAGCAGCCTCAGACTGAAATGGTTGTTTTAAAAGAGGGTGCAGAATAGGAAAATAAATCAGCATTGGTGTCAGTTTGGTTTATTTCAATAATGGTCACCATGGAAACAAAGTCACTGACCTATTTCTTTTCATACATATAAGTAAACACCAGGCTTTCCAATTTTCATACACACCAGTTTTTTGTACCAACAATTTTCCTTACAGAATGTCCATAAAGTGCTATCTTATTGGAACTTACTTTTTTTTCCCCTTTTCCCCTAAAAGGCTATTTTTATTCAATTTTTTCTCAATTTCCTTCACTGGGAAGACAATGAAAACCCACTAGTAGCATCATAATACCAGAGCACTTCAATTTTCGCCATACCTACCCTTGCATGTAGGTGCAGTGACTGTAAACCAGCAGTCTAATAGCACTGTGATTAGATAGGCTTCAACAGCCACTTCTGACTCAGCAGATTAATTTCAGATTACTTCATTCTGCATCTTTATAAAACATTGGCCAATGCTACTACACAAGAAGAACAAGAACAAGAAGAACCCAACTAATCATTCTGCTTCTAACCCCCCTTGCCCATCCTCCCAACTCTCCTTGCACATAAGGCAGATTCTGGGATAAGGGTAGAGGAGTGGAAAGAAGGTGGAAGGGTGGTTGGGAGCACCTCCTGGGGACCCCGATTTCTGGGAGGAGGATTGTGTTTCCGTATTACCTTTAACTTGTCTATTTCTGTATATAGCTGTAAATATTTGTAATATAAATATCTTCTTGTGCATTACAACAAGCTATAACTGCCATTGTGTGGACATCTGCTTGCAGAGGAGGCCTTTTTTCTTACCTTCACAACATGGCACTCTTCATGATTTATAACCCCCAGCCTGGCTATACTGTTCAGAACCTATGGGTACATTCTTGTTGTGTTTGCATTAGTACCATTGATTCATGAGCACTTAGATAAGCTGTAGGTGTCAGGAGCTCACAGTTTTAACCAGCTGACACCCAAAGTGAGTGTGAACACATAGGCACAACATATACACACACACACCACACACAAAGAGGGGGATGATGAAGTTTGCAAGGAATACTGGAAAAAAACATCAGTTTGGAATGCCTTTTCTGCTTTGGATGCTGAATGAACAATAACACCCCCTCCCTAGCCCTCTTAAGCATTCACTATGTATGCTGGGTGTGTGCAACGTCCTGTGGCTTCAAGGATAAGCACCCACACGTGGGGCAAGAGAGACAAATCACATATGGAAATACTGGAAAGTAAGATATTCTGTTATATGCTGTATTATGGCCTCTGAGACTGTGGGCTGTGCTTATATCCTCTTGGTAACAGCTAAATAATCTAGCACATTAGCTGCACGTTCTAGGCCAAATGCACTGCTGGAATACCTCTAGTGATGTAATGCACAGCAATGTAAATCCATATAATACCACTGAACTTCATGGAAGTGCTCCAAGACTAAATAGATACAGCTAAGAACAGAATTATCTGACTGAATCAAGCTGTTCAGGAAGAAATCAAAGGCATGCCAGAGAGAAAGTGCCTTTTATTTTACTGCTCTGTGACAAGCCTGACTGCTCCATCTTTCACAGGCATTTTAGGTTTAAGCTAAAGGCATATGAAAGTAGCTGGTTTAAGTCAAGTTTATCATTTTGTAGCAGTCAATATATGCATTTTACCTGACCTGAGAACTGAGCTTTATCTAGATCACTTCGTAGAGAGATTTGTTGGGGTTATGCCTACACTTTGGCTGCTGTTGTTTCTGCAATCCGCTAGACAAATGTGGTTGTAATTTCCTAACTCCCATTGCCCAAATTTTCTTACACTGCTTCATAAACAGAATTTAAACATGCTTTAGCTAGTGCTTGTGATAGATTAAACTTTTCCTCTAATACACTTACAAAACCTCTGTTCCAGCTGAGGGCACTGACCTTCCAAATAAATAAAACATGTTTTGTTTCTTTGCTCAGTATTTATCTCAATGGCCTGAAATCTTTCAAATTTCCTTCCTCCTCCTTCTCACTGATGATAGCAATACACAAGCTTCTTATTGGGTAACATTGGGCAAATTTAACTGCTGCTGTCCACTGAAAGAAGATTTCTGTAATGACATCCACCAGTTTTTACACCACCAGCCTGGGAAGCCTGAGCTCAGCAGTCAAGAGCTCACAGGATTAAACAGGAAGAGAAAAAAACAATTTGAAAAACAATATCACAAACTTCTTCACTTTTAACATGCACTAATGATTTTAGTTGTCTTGAATCACTAGGATCTGAAGTTGGAGAGCTTTCTCCTCCATTTCTACCTTTTAATATGTTGATGTTATATCCAGAGCTGCTGTTGCTGTGATTTTATTTTTCAACTTTAAAAGATTTCTGAAAATTATTTGCTATTTGTATGTTTCAGCTGGTCAGGGGTGGAATATGGGAAAATGGGAAAATTGCAGTGTGGGTAAATGATGGAGACTTTTCAGAGCCAAGCAGAGGTTGCCTGTACTAAGTGTGTCCCTTCATAGAGTAAGAATCCATTCAGAATGCACACTGTAAAAACAGTGCCTTTTTTACTTCAATGGCTCCTAATACATTTAGAGTTATTCTTGTTTATTTCAATGACAAAACTTAACCTGCATTACATTAAGATCTCATAGTCTACGAACAGTCCCAGGCTGGTGGGGCCATTGGTGACATTTGTGCAGTAAGTTTTCTAAAGGAAAACCATTCCAAAATGTGTCTTGTGTTCCAGGTAATTGCTTGTGAGGAACCAGGGGTATCCTATATTCTGCCTCAGAGCACAGAGATTAGTCAGATTTTAACTGTGGGAGTGAGTTAGCTTCAGAAGGAGGTTTTGTTTCTTTGTCAAGTTTCTAAAAGGAAAAAGTAACTTAACACAGGATATAATAAAATAGACTTTCTTTAATTGCCACACTAAATTTGATACATAGAATAGTAAGTTTGGAAGGGACCTCAAAGGTCATCTAGTTCCAACCTCCTGCCATAGGCAGGGACACCTCCCAGGACACCTCAAGGCCTCCTCCAACCTCGCCTTGAACACCTCCAGGGAGGGAGCAACCATAACCTCCCTGGGCAACCTATTCCAATGTCTCACCACCCTCACTGCAAACAACTTCTTCCTAACAGCCAGTTTAAACTTCCCCTCTGCTAATTTAAACCCATTACTCCTCATCCTGTCATTGTCAATAGTCCCTCCCCAGCCCTCCTGTAGTCCCCTTCAGATCCTGGAAGGCCACTCCAAGCTCTCCTGGAAGCCTTCTCTTCTGCATGCTGCAAAGCCCCAACTCTCTCAGCCTGTTCTCACAGCAGAGCTGCTGCAGCCCTCTGACCATCTTCGTGGCCTCCTCTGGACTGGCTCCAACAGTTTCATGTCCTTCTTGTGTTGAGGGTTCCAGGACTCTACACAGTACTTCAGGTGGGGTCTCATGAGAGACCATCCATATAAAGACATCAACCATCCATATAAAGACAGAATATTAATTTTAAATGTTTAGAATTCTAATTATAGGCATTGCTGAGAGAAGGCATTTCATCCAGAGTAAAAGAAAAGTTCAGGTCAGAGATGCATAGGTGTAGCAAAAATCTCTCTTTGGAAATAAAATCTGCCCCTGGTTATGGCCACCCTCCAAGATTCTGCTTCTGAAACATCTCAAACAATGTAGATGCTATAATGAGAACTCATGGAATGGTGTCCTGCATAGTGCTGATTGTTTGAGTGGTTTGTCTCAGCTAACTGTTTCATGTACATAAAATGAATGGTCTCAAAAGACATATAGATGCCCACTGCACATAGCAAACACATTGCAGAAATCCACTTAGCTGATACTAACTTTCCATTAATTTTCTCTGCACCTTGCCAGGATAAGGAGGCAGTCAACAAAGTGCTCCTGTGCATAATCCCAGATCTTGACATTTTAGATTCCTACAGGCAGATTCCTCACAGCAAACCTAAGGTGCTTATAGGAAAATGATCAGATTTTTAAAACTGAGAAACCCACAGCTGCCATAGACAGCAAGGAGATCTGCAGCTTCTAGGCAAGCCAGATACCTCCTTCTGTGGTGTAGCTCTGTCTGTTCAGTCTTGGAAACATTGATGTAAGGTTGCATCTGGAAGGTTCTATAGTGCTTAATTTTTTGTTGGTGTTTTTTGTTTTTGGTTTTTTTTTTAGTTAGTAAATGAGTTTTCTGTTAAAATGATGATACATTCCCAAAATTAGAGCTTCCTGTTCAGGCAAAGACTTCTTACTCTCTCGCTCACTGAACATTTAAGCCATGCCCATATGAGTACTTTCTACCTCCATACCTGCAAATGTGTCAAAGGAATTTCACTCAGCCAGGAGTTAAGTGATAGAAGCTTGTGTTGGTGGTTGAGGGGTGACACAGAGGGCTGAGCAGACCCAGCTCAGCTGCAAGAGATGCAGTTTGTTGTCACTAGAAGGTGATCTGGTGAAGTTCTGCCTCCATTTTCCCCCAAAGGATGCAAAATAAATATATTTTATTTGTGGTTTAGAATTTATTAGCCAATCAGCTGGATGTAAATTACAGAGCATGGTCTATTAAAATGTCTGTTTAGGTGAGTTGTGAACAACCCCAAGGAAAATCCTGCTTTCCTCTAGCAAGAGATCTCCACCACTCTGCCCATGAAGAAACTTGTTCTATGTTCTCCCATACTTCTCCTTGGCCCCTTGTGCAGGTGAGGGCAGTCAAAGGCACTTGGCAAACCTCAGGAAAAGGGGAAACAAAGACAAACTGTAAAGAGAAATTGCTATGAAGCTGTGAATTTGGTACTGAGGACTCAAGTATCCTGATGACTTCAGAGAGTTCCGCGATGACTTCTGCTGAAGCTCAGCCATCAGTCAATGTGGAGGTCCTCCACAGTCATCTCTTATTCCTGAGTCACTGCTAGTTTCTCTTTTCTAGTCTTTAAAATTCAAAGTGGAGACCATGTTTCATGAGCAGTTGCTTTCCTTAGCAGAGCATGTGCATACAAGGGTGCAAGTGTACTGCTAAATCAAACCAAAGACACTACACTCTGTGACCTCTCATCCTATCAAGAATCTGCACCCAAGTTTTGCCAAACCAAATCTCCCAGTGAGACTTGGTGTCTCTCAGAAAGCCGCTGGCATGTACAATGACATTAGGTTATAAATTACATAATGCTAGGTTTTGTTTGAAGACTACTTATTTACCTTTTTTTATGCCATTATATATAGTGGCTAGTATTGTCAGGTGGTATTTTTTGCAAAATAAAAGGTCCCATTCCAGTTCTCTTCCAAAGTTCCTGAGGTCTCTGCAAGAAATAGTGAATTTTTAAAATTCAGATTATTAAGTGATAAGAAAGTAATAAAAGATTCTGATGATTAAACCTACTGTTTACCAGAGAAAAGCAAATCGAATGTGCATAGAATGTGTCATCCCTAATCATTTTTACATAGATATTGTTCTACATTTATGAAATCTCACTTCCTAAAGTTATTTTTATTATTTTTGCAGGTATATTTAGCAGATATAACCCAGAAAAAAAAACTTTCATGTGTGAAACCACACTTACAGATATTATTTCAAGGACCTGGCTACATGACAACCAGCTTGTTTTAAGGATCAATTCAAGGACAAAGGATTCATCCACATAGACATCTCTTAATTCAAAATGCAACATTATATTTATCCATGTATCCATATTTTTATTTTCAGCAGTGCATTCTTAAAAGGGGAAAGCTACATTAGTAGCAAATAAAAAGCCTAAGGGTGATGAGGAGATGAGTCTAAGTTTTGGCACACGAAAGCTGCAATTTCTCTTCTATGCTAAAGAATCAGGTGGTGTTTTAGGAGGGAAATCTCTGGTGTTTTTTCTTCTGTCTCTTGCACTTGTCCTGTAGAACAAAATAGGCACATCAGGAAATCACAGAATCACACAGATTCACAGAATGTCAGGGGCTGGAAGGGACCTCAAAAGATTGTCTAATGCAACCCCAGTGCTGTGAGATGCGTTTCAGCACTTGCACCTTTGCATTAAAACGTGGCATCAGTCCACGAGAAGTTCTGCCACTACTTTGTAACTAATATCACATACTGACAAGTATTACTGCCATACTATTCGACATACATTCAAATCTTCTGATGTACGAAGTGAGTGGTGCCATTTTCAAAGCACTTTGAGTTTTCCTCATGGATACTGTGGACGGTTCAACAAGTTTAGAAGTGTAGAGTGGTCCTAGCTGTGCAGACTTTATTCTGGCGGCTCCAAAATGCCCTCGAAGGTGAGGCAAATGTAGTTTGCAGGGCCTGCCATAGAAGGGGCTTGCAGTTTCTGCTGTTCCCAGGAGATGGCACACATCTTTTGGAGAAAAATGTCTGCTCGCTTCCTAAAGGAGCTGTGAGGTGTAGGAGGAAATACTTCACCATTCCGCCTTGCGATTTCCACTTGAAAAATTGAAAGTCAGCTGGCAAACTCCTTGGGATTTAGGAGAGATGGAATGGGGATTGTCATCCACAGAGAAGAGTTTGTATGAATAGCTCAGCAGGAGGAGGGCAAAGAATCCCCACCCAGCAACTGCATTTTCTTTGTGGCATAATATATGTAAGACGATGATACAATGCCCTCCTACTTTCATCTTTCTATATTGCCACTCATCAGCATTACAAAGAATGTAGCTATTAAAAGCACTGCCTCTTGGCACCCAAAAGCCATAGCACTGTATTTTCTACAATAAAAAAAAAACCCAACCCTCGAGTCTCTATTATTTGTTTTGCTACATTTGCAGCAGTCTCCCCATTAAGCTTGCTTCTCACAGCTCCCTGATCTCATTCCCTGTTGGATCTAGATCAGACACACAAGAGGTCAGGCTGACTTTCAAACCTTCTTGCGGGCTGGCAGGCAGAGAAAAGTGGAAGAGTAATAAGGATTAAAAAGTTCTCAGATGAGCCTACCAAAGTGGAAAGCCCCTCCTTCTCCAGGCTTGCCACCTTCTGAAACCCTTGGCATAAACATTAGATTTATCAAGAGACTGTCTATTAACCCCTAGTTATTCGGGCCAGCCCTTGCGAGCATGGGGGACTGTCCTGAAGTTCCTACAAACAAGCTCTTAAGCACCTCAGTGAGGTTTTTGAAGGTCCAGCAACTACTGCTAGTGGAGGAGAATTGCCACCAGTTTCTGTGGAAATTCCAAATCTTGGAAGTACAGTCTGAAGCAGAAAAGGACCACCAGATATTACTCTTCTCTTGTTACTGGTACAGCAGTATGTAGGTGTTTGTGATAAGTGGGAACCTGTATGTTATGATTTTTAACACATTGCCTGCATGTTCAAAGTTACCTTACAATTTTTTGTTACAAATAAATAATAATAAAAAAAAAGGCACCAAAAAAACCCAAACAAAACCCCACCAACCAACCAACCAAAAACCAACCAACCAAAACCAATCTTGCTGAAGCAATGTGACCAGCAGCAATGGCTACAAGAACCAAAATCTAATCTATTGGCAGTTGTTTCCCTACTTGCTGACAGCCTAGACTGAGGTAGCTGCAGTGGAGAAAGCAGTTCACTGTGTCAGTCAGTGAAGGAAGCTGCAGGCAGAAGGAAACAGCAAACATCATCTTCACCACACATCACAGCAGAGGGATTAGCTTGACTGCAAGTGGGGTCAGGCCTGAATTTCATCAGAGGTGATGTGTGAGGTTCCACACCTGTGTGTTTCATAGCAACATGCTGGGCATGGGGCTCATGATTCATCAGGTCCAGACACTGCAGGCAACCTAGACACTGATTTGTGAGAGGAGTGCAAGTAAAAGAGGGCTATAACCCTCAGCATTTGCTGCCAGGGATTGCATGTGCTATGTGATTTGGTTGCACCTACCCATTCCTCCCATGAGCACCAGAGTTGGAGCCATCCTCAGAGCCACTATATAAAAGCCCCTGAAGAGGATGCTTAGCTCCAGACCTCTGGACCCTGAATTTAAATGCAACTGCATTTAAATTTAGAAAGTCTTCATCAGGCAACTCACCTTAATTCCCTGAAGTAGCAAGTTCCATAACTGGAGCCCTCAGTGCCCGTGGCAGTGTGCTGTTGGGACATCCTTTTTGTATACCTAACTTGCCTGGAAGATGGCCCTTACTGTTCTTTATGGTCTCCCACCAGGTGAGCACTCTGATAGTTGCTCTGGTACCTGGCCACCAGTTTTAAGAGATAATGTAGCCTCTTACTGACACACTGAGAAATCTTAAAGCAACTTGACAGCAGAATCCTCTCAGCTTGTCTTTTTTTCACTATTATTAACCACAGCAGAGGTGGAGACGCTTTCAGACTTTGGGGGTGTGCTGGTTTGAGGCTAGTTGGAAGATTTTAATGAGATAAATTAGATTATAGGCTGTAGAAAGGAAACAATAATGATGTCTGCTTTACTCATAGGCTTGCTGAGAGGTATAATAGCAAGGACACAAACATAGATAAGACAGAGTCTCTATCTGTAGCAGTCAGTGCCTGTGTTTTCTCCCTGGGTTTTTGCTGCTCTGTAACACAACTAATCACTCTGCTTCTAAACCCCCACTTGCTGATCCTCCAAACTCACCTTGCACATAAGGCAGACTCTGGAAAGCAGGTGGAAGGGTGTCGGGAGCCCCTCCTGGGGACTCTGATTTCTGGGAGGGGGATTGTGTTTCTGTATGACTTTTAACTTGTATATTTCTGTATGTAGCTGTAAATATTGTAATATATTGTAAATATCTGCTTGTGTATTGTGCTAAGCTGTGAATATAAAACTTCCATCCTTAACTTCCAGCCAGATGAGTCTAGTCTGGGTGATTTTGGGGGTGGGGGGGG
>VWYK01051320.1:0-17948 GCA_013399775.1 Semnornis frantzii | reverse complement strand
TAAGTCCCATACCATCACAGGGGGTCAGAGAGGATTGAGATGAACCTATGCCAGCTCCACTAAAACAGAAGTGAGTGAACAGCTGGTAGCAGGTAAGTGGTGCATTTTGGAAGTTCCTGGGGGATGTTTGAAATGCACTTATCTTGATGTTAGCGGAGAGTTCTAAAAGAGCTCCCTGGATTTGCTGTAGTCAGCTGTTTGCTTATTCTACCAAATAACTCCAAGTCACTGCTCTTCAAGAAATGAAAGGTTAAATTTGGATGCCGTCCACAGGAAATGGGAGCATAAGGGTGAGGGTGTGTTTTGAAATACGGATGTTACAATTCCCATTCTAGCTTGCAAAACAAACCCCGAGCCTGTACTGTGTCACTTTAATGATTTATAAGCACATCTTTTAAAAAAAAAAAAAAAATCACTTATTCAGTTCCCTGTGATGGCTCTCTGGTACACGTGAGGCTCAGCAGCCTGCTCATTTCTCATGCTGCAGAGATTATTGCTTTTACTGAGATGGCCAGACTGTGGCTGCCCGGGAGCAGGTGTGCGACTGAGGGGAGGTGGGGAAGCTCAAATCCTTCCTCTCCCCAAGCAAGTGTTCAACAAGCAGCAGTCACTAGTTCGAAAAGAGCAGGTGAGCCATATCACTGGCTGTATTTTACATGGTATAAACAGGGCAAACGAGTTCCTGTCCGATGCTGCCCACTGAGCTGGTTTGGAGACGTTTGTGCTGCATCCTGAGATGCCTTAGTGAGCTGTGGCAGTGCTTAGCAAAAAAAATCACATGGCTCCGTGGACTTTTATGGCTCTGCCTATTGGCAGGAAAAGAAATTCTACATTTCTGTTAATCTGAAAGGGCTGAGTCTTTCAAGAACATCTGTATAGTCTGCCACATTGATGAGGCCCTTTGACACTGGAGCTTGATTTCCATCTGGGCTGCACACCTAGGACTGCACAGGGGCTGCCAGGTCTTTTGCTGCTCAGAAAATCAGGGAAGTGCAGCCACAGGAATTTTGCCATCTAGTTAGGGAGAACCAGAGCAGATTTAAATATAGACACATGCATGCAGAAGCATGAGTGGAAGGAAAATAAAAAATGAGATCAACAACATAGAGATATGAAATTATTAAAGCATTGATTAAGCATTTAGAATTTTCTCTGAAGCATACCAAAATGGAACAAACTCAAGGAAGGTGTTTCTCAGTTTTATTTGACTAATTAAAAATCTAAACCATACTTAATATATTACCAGGTTTCAAAAATAAACTTACCTGACAGCATACTGTCTTTTTTTTTTTTTTTTGTTAAATAAGATTTACTGCTCTTCAGAGCTGAAATATGCAAAGGGGAACCTTTAGGTGGTAATGATAAATGGCTTATCTCCATTGACTTCACTGGGGCTATGTTATATTGGTCTGATTTTTTTAATATTTGACCTAAGGGGCTAGAAAACCTTTGAGGAGACTGGCACTAAATTTTCTTTCTAAATGCAGGTACTGCAACAGTTTTTCTAAGGACTAAGAAATATTCAAGGCTATAAGCGTGGAGCTTGCAAGATGATGAGGATATTTCCAAAGATAAAACATGTTTTTTTAGACTTTTTTTTTTTCCCCCCTCAGCTTGAATCTGTTCTCACTGAAATACATGTATATTTTTAATTACTTATCCCAATTCCTTTTTTTAAAGAAGAAGTTGCTCAATTTAGATGCTAAATACTGGTCTTTCCCTTTAACATTCTGTACAGAGTCACGTTACAGAGAATAAGAAACTTCAAGCATCTTTGGAAAGGGCCTCAGCCTTCTCGGGATTGAACTGACAATGATTAACTTCATTTCAATGATTGCCACTTTACCCATCTCACAGATACCCTGAAGGTTTTCTTCCACCGTGCAACCACAGCTGAACACTAAAAATGCTTTCTTCTGCAGGAACAGCTATCTGAAGATCATTTTCATTTCTCCTTTTCACATGCGACTGTTTGCTCCGTTCTCAGACGAGTGCTAAAACAAAATTGTGGTAAAAGCAGAAACGAAAGCAGTTGCAAGGACAACGACAACCAAAAAACCCTATTCAATTTGGTTAAAATCAAGACTTTTAGGTTTAACTATGGCTGCAGATAGCAGCAACTGCCAGCCTCGGGGGCAGAAGAGCCAACAGGAAGATGCACTGCACTTCTCACCAGGAGAGTTAATGCCTTCTACTCGGAGGGAACATCTGTCAAAGCTTGACCCGATCAGGGTAGAGCTAGCCTGATATAAAAACAATTCTATTCATCAATTGTTGAGAAGCAAGCAGGGAAAAGTTACAGTTTGGTCTCAGAGTAGTCACTGCACCATAAAAGTTCCTTGAGAATTGTTATGTATTTCTTTCACAGTCTAAATGTTTTGATTACCAAGGCAGTGTTTTCCCATGAGGCGTATCTTAAAGAGATGTGGTGCCAGGACCAAGTGGGATGAGATTATAAAATATAAGAAGCTTGAACATGAGAAGTTTGAAACTCAGCTGTGAAAATGTTTATTGGATAAATGTTTACTTTGCTGCATGTTCATATTTATTTTTCTTTCAAACCTTTGAGTCTCCTTACTGCTTCACTGAGACAATTAATTCTCCTCGGAAAACATGACATGGTTAATTAAACAGGTGAGAGAAACTAGTTTCTCAACTGTCTGGAGATTCAAAGATCCAATTGCAATTTACAAAGAATATATTACCGTTGTCAACATCATGTGAATCCTGGATTGCCTGAGAATGATAAATGCATGAGTGCTGTAGAAAATACCCTTCAGAAATCTGAGCTCTTACTCACTGAGGCCAGTCCTCGTCTATTCCAGGTGGTCACAGCACGCTGTGCTTTTTGTAAATAGATTCTGCTTTGTCTTAGAAATACCTAAGGATTTTCTCTCTGTTTCCTTCCTAAAGACTGGCTGCTCCAAAACCTCACTCCACTGATGGTTGAGAAACAGATCTAAATCCCCTGGCTGTTTTGTAGCCATTTCTTCTTGGGTGAAAACTGTTCTCAGTTTTAGTAGGCTTTGTGTCTGATGTTAATCTTCATGATATATTTATGAAGAGATATTTATGTCCTCTTAACTCTTTACCTTGCTGGCTTGAGCAATGCAAGCTTGTGGGGAGGGCACATCTTTGCATGTGGAGGGCTATGTGGTGGCTTTGCTCACCTGAGCCAGCCCTGTTTGGCCCATGTGGCATGGCCTCTACATCTTTGCTCTGGAACTCACTCAAACTTTGGTCTCACTCAATTCACACTTCCTACCCATCAACAAGCACCAAAAGGAGCTTGAAGGTGTGCTGAGGAAGAGAATCAAACCCAAATACTTATAAAAATTGCTTGCAAAAATGAAGTCCAGCCTGCACTGCACAGGAGGTAAATCCAGAAAATGGTTCAGAAATTACTTGGTGGGACCAACAACTGAATCTCAACTCTTTAAGGCAGAGGCCGTTTCTTCCCTTTGCTTTGCCTTAACCCTAGGATGATGTGCCCTTGATCAGCAGCCTCTCAGTGCTACTGAAATCTAAGAGTTAAGTATCACTAGCTTCAAGCAGCAGGGAGTTTTTAGCCACTCTATATCACCTGCTGACCTAAGACCTGTGCAGTGAGATTTATTTACGTTGGGAGGGACAAAATGCACTGATCTGGATGGCTAATGAGATGAGGATACTCCGGTGGTGAACCTTCTTTACTACAAGCAGCCGTAAGGTGTGATCCTCTTTTCCTCTCATGAGTGTCTGCAGACTTTCTTTCATGATTTAGTTTCCCACACAGAGAGATGGGACAACTATATGTTAATTCTTTGCATTTGACTATTGGTTAATGCATGTTTTTTTTTACTGGTTTTAATGTATTATCATAGAATGATAAGATTGGAAGGGACCTCAAGGATCATCCAGTTCCAACCCCCTGCCACAGGCAGGGACACCTCCCACTAGCACAGGTCACTCAAAGCCTCCTCCAACCTGGCCTTGAACACCTCCAGGGAGAGAGCAGCCACAACCTCCCTGGGCAACCTGTGCCAGTGCCTCATCACCCTCACTGCAAACAGCTTCCTCCTTACATCCAGTTTCAATCTCCCCTCTGCCAGTTCAAACCCATTCCCCTTGTCCTGTCACTACAAGACCTTGTCAATAGTCCCTCCCCAGCCTTCCTGTAGCCCCCTTCAGATACTGGAAGGTTACTCTAAGGTCTCCTCAAAGCAAATGCTACTGTTTGGCCAACCATTGTGTTTTGTTTAAGGTTATTTAAGACTCAGTTATCTGTGGAATGCACCTGTGTTCCTTTGGGCAATCAGTGTATAACTCACAATTATCTAATTTTTTTGTGGGGACAAAATACTTCAGATCACTTTTATGCATCTCTTACATAGCTGTTAAATAGTATCAGATATACATATTCACTTCAACCCCACCACATCTGCAGCTGTTGGAAGAGGTTCTCTCTATAGCAACCAGAGCATGTTCAGTGTTTTGTTTTAAAATACCAAGAGCCAGATTTTCTTCTCAGATCTTTGGTAGTTTTGTTTTATCTGATGTGTTATTTTTTTTTTCCTTGAGAGTGAATAAAGTCCTATTATTTTTCCACTACACATGCCTCAAGATAAAATTTATTTTGGCAACTTTCTGAACAAATGGTTTGCTGGTTTTCCTTTCAATCCAGAATGTATTAATGCATGTTCAGAAAGGGCTATGCTTCAAATGGATCTGGACAGAATTAGTGACGACGAAATGTTTACTGCAATAGATTCTCTCTGCAGAGCCTTTAGAACTAATTCCAAATGCATGCACGACTGCAGACTTTTAATTGGATAATTCTTGCCTGTTGACTTTCTTCCAACTTTATCCTGTAAGGCAATGTGTGTCAAGTTTTCAGGCACTTGCATATCTCTGTATCCCTATTTTTCATCCCTATGCATAAACAACTATTTGCCCATGCAAAATGGGTCCTTAGATGTGCAAATACTTGATCTTCTTGCATAATTTTTTTTTTTTTCCTAAGCAGATCTGTTTACAAGAATGACTACATGAAATACAGGAATGTTTGAAATGAAATGAATTACAATTAAATACAGATCCGTTTACATGAATGACTACACACACCAGAAAAAAAAAAAAAAGGACCTTTAACTGAGATTGGAGACTTCTGTCTCGTATCATCTCTCAAGTTTGTTGTATTTCTTTGTCTGTGAAGCTGCCTTACTGATATAGTAGTTTTACCAGACACACCAACATCTAAGAACATGCTGAACATTAGTGGAACTTCAGACCTGAGCAAGTTCAGTGTTTTTCTGAATTGGCTTCACTTTTAGATCCAATGCTCTGCTTTTTTTCCAGGCTTCCCAATTTCTTACACTGCAAGAGAACCAAATTTCAATGGAAAGGGTTTAGAGGGGATGCAGACCTAGTTGCCTTCAGATCCATTTTATATCTAGATGCCTTTTGTAGTCACAGCTGATCTGGGTAAGGGCTGAGAAATTAAAACACATGCTGTGCACTCTATCTAGCATTTCCATAGCTGTTAAGGAAATAGTGATCCTATTGATCTGCACATTACCTTGCTGTTCTACAAAAACAAAGTCTGTGACATTTACTTCTCCAGAAAAATTTATGCATCAGCCTTTGAATGCTATTTGGCAGCACAAATATTTATGTTTAACTGACCGAGCTATTAAGTGGGAATCGCATTATTCACGAGCAATCAATGTTCAGCTGGTGGGCCAAGGTGCTGAGAGCTATTTGTGAAGAACATTACATTTGTCCTCATTTCAAACTGGGATATATAGTTATTGGAGAGCAATACCACCGGTGATCAGCTGTGCAGCGGGGTTTTGTTAAAGCCTGAGCAGGGAGCTACAGGAAAACTGCTTCCCTGGGTTTGACACATCAGACAGGAACTTGTGCTCCTTGACAAATGGTCTTTTCCATTGGTTGTTGGTGCCTAAGATAATTAGTTTGTTGCAGGAGTATTTTGAGAACCAGGGAATGCCTGCAGTACCAGGGTGTGAGAGTCCCTGAGTCTCTGTGACTGCTTTCAGGCATGGTGTACTTGTCTTCTGTCATCCTCGCTTTGGCTTTCTACCAAGCTTTTTCACTGCTATGTCTATGCTTCTCATTTCCCACTCTCTCATATCATCATTACAAGCTGTACGTAGAAATCCAAGACCTTGGCTCTGAAACCTGGAATTTGTTTGCTTTACTGTACCAGTCAAGGCTGCAAATATGTCTTAACCTTAGAAAGAACCAAGAACACCTGATTAACTTTATAGTTTATGATCAGTTTAATGGCACTTAAGATTAAAAGTCAAGTCTCAGAACACCGTTCTATAAAAAAACCCAAATGCTGCTGGTTAGAAATATTTTCATTTTATTTCCAATAGTTTGTAGTTGTTTTTTATGCCAAAGTGCTCCTCACCTTTCACCTCCACATCATTTTGCTGATTCATATGTGATTGCTGCTAATTAAATACTAGAAAGATTACTTTATTTGTACTGCAGACATAATTTTCATCTCCACGTTATAAATATATATGGTAGGGTCAGCTTTTAAAAGTGCAACCTTTTATAACATTTTAGTTAGACTTCACCTTTATTGTAAATATTTAATTAGCATTTTCCCAAGTTTAGCTCTGACTTGACAAAACATTTGTGTGTTTGACGCACTCTTTAGAAAACAAAAGGGTGCAAAACTTTCCATGCTAAATGGTCTAATTCCTTGCACGTTTGCAAAACACACCACTTAGTGAAACCAAGCACTAAACGAAACCCTGGTGTTTAGTAGTTGCATTTAAGGTAGCAAAGATCAGCTTCCATGTGGACAGGGCCTTTGGATCAAACAGGAGGGATGGGCTAAGAGACTGCATGACTGCAAACAGCCGAAATCATGTGATGGGCTTTATTGCTGGTGAAATCTGTTTCCACTTGCTGCCACCCACTAATTTGACAATAGATTGCATCATGTGGTTGCAGCAATTGAGATGACTAGCAACCATTTTGAACTCCTTTCCTTAAAGGGGAAAACACCCAATAAAAGCAGTGGAATGGAGAGACAGGGGTTGTGAATGTATTTTAATTTTTAGGTGAACACAGTACCGTGTATTAAACTTAACATAATCCAAGTATTTGTTGAGGAGCAAAGTATTAGCCTAAATTTGTTTACTGAGAAGTTATTCTTAGTGGACAAAGACAGCTAGGAGCTTTGTTAAGTGCAGTTTAGCTCATACTAGAATTGCAATTACCACCTAAGAGCCGTATGGGAAAGGCACAACATTTTTCAAAGCAGAAAAATAAATAGTAATGAACCCTTAGCTTAAAAATGCAATTCTCTCCGTGTTCTTTTCTTGTAAAGAAAAAAAAAAATCTACATTTCAAAGGAATATTTTCTTACATATGGAAATGCTTATTTTCTAGCTACTGAAGATCTGCCAGGAAATATTAGAGAATATCATGTTCAGAGTTTTAGAAGGCAAATTGCTTCTGCATACGCTGTATCTAGCAGACAGCTTTATGGTGCTCTTTACCTGTCTGTCATAACATCATCAGTTTTTCCAAAGTACCTAAAGCCTTTGAAAGTTAAGAGCTGTAGCAGAATAACTTCACATGACACATGCATTTAGCAATGCTAAGCTGATTAGCAAGTAAATATAAACAAAAGATTTACGTGCTTTAAACCCAATTATTAAATGTTCCTTGGTGGAGGGAAAAAAAAAACCAAAACGAACCAACCAACAACTTTGAAATTAAATACTTCTGTCTGCATAAGATGATGTATTTAAAAGAGTGGCTATCAAAGCACATATAACATGGCTGTGCACCTTTTAAAATGAGTTTCAGATGGGCTTTATTATCTTAATTTATAACCTGGGGGAGCAGGGAGGGCCACCTTAGCTGTGGAAGATTTGGTTTTGCAGCTACAAACGCTGACTTTAAAACATCTCAGCAGCATTTTCAGATTGTCACAGTGAGCAGAAACATTCATGTTGTTAGCCAGATGGGATATTTCCTATGCATTTCTTAAACTGCTTCATTTTCTTCTTCAGTGCAGAGAAGCCAAGAGCTAATGCTGAGGTCTGGGACATTCTTTCAAACGCTTTTTAAGTCAACTGCTCTGCACCCAGAAAGTCTTATTCTGTTATTTATTTGGTTGGATTTATTTTAGAAAAAAAGAAAAAAAAAAAGAAAAGTGCATTTCTGGCAGTTTATTCTTAAGCTGTCTTAAACCCTTCTGATATTCTGACAGAAAAATAATTTTCTTTGAAGCTGCCAGGATCATTTGGAAAACTATTTCAGAAGTAAAACCTGAGCTTTCCCTAGATTTTGTATTGAGACAAATTTTAACTGGTCGAGTAAGGGCTGTAGAAATGCTTCATGGTTATACCTTTGAGGAAGTTTTCTTCACCTCTGCATTTATCACTTGTTTGGTCTCCCCTTTATTCTAACAAATCACAAAAGAAAAAGAGCTCTCACACCTCTGTCTTTGTGATGCTTGACTTCTTTCATTCCCAGGACATTTTTCTACTTGCTTTTGATTGACTCAAAATTACAGAGTCAAGATCAGTATTATTTATTGGGTGGGTATAACATAAATACTTTGCTGCTGTTGTTGCTTACTGCTTAATGCCTGCAAATGCCCAAGCACAGCTCCCCAGCCCCAGGTCAGCAGTGCATCTACTAACTGTGAGGGGTGTGCTGAGTTGCACCCATCCTGGAGAGAGCTCCTGAAGGCAGAGATGGCCTGAGGCTGCTTTTCAGAGAAGGAAAATTAATGCAAACACGAAGCTTTTTGAGGAGATGATACTTGCAGGCAGACAGACTGGGGTGAGAAGTCAGGAAGCACCAAGCAGGATTTGAAAACGGAGCATGTTAAAACTGCTTTCCTTGGGAGAGTAACCATTGTAATGCACTTGATGCTCATGCTTGAATTTTAAAAGCAAGTTAAAGCAAAGTTCAGAACACCAAAATTACCTGCTACTCAGTAACTGTGAAAGCAGAGTTTTGGGAAATGGCAGCTGAAGATCATTGCTGGCTTGTAAATCAGAATTTTGAGAATTCCTTGAAAAACCTCAAGATTTATTTTTGAATCAGTAAAAATGAAATTCTGCCTGGGAAAAAAGCCCATGTAGTTTGTAGCTTAGCAGAAAAAAAACACCAAAAAACCAAAGACAACAAGCAAACAAACATGCACAAAACACACACACACAAAAGAAAAACAACCCAACCACCACACACACAAATAAGCCCTTTCCCATCTGTTTTTCTGCATGATCTGACAAGGAGGTTTTGAGCAGGTGAAATGCAATTGGAAGGGGGCAGAAAACTACTCCACACGAAATTACTTGTGTTCATGAAGAGAAATTGTGGCCATTTTGCAGAAGTGGCTCCACACCAAATGCATTTAGGCAGCGACTGACAGCTTGCTGATATCCTTACCTGCAGTGTACCTCTCTGTGTGCCTCCACAACGCTACCAGGTTTGATGGTAATGAATAGTACACGTGTGAGTCAAAGCAATACCAACAGTAACCATGCTCAGCCTGACATTCAAACAGAGGAGGAGAATAATCTTTGGTTTTCAGTCTGGTAGGGGGCTCATGAAAGACTGCAGAACCAAATGATATGCTAAGTTCCCTTTAACAAATTTAGCATTGAAAGGACTGTTTTAAGAAAGGAAGATTTTGCATATATCCTACCATAAGATTACTATGCACCACATTAAATGGCATAGCTGATCAAGAGATGACTGTGACCCAGTTTTATTGTGGGTAAGCTAACCTCAAAAGATTCAGCAGATCTGTTTAGTTCACAGGAGGATAAAATTACCTATATGCTTATACAATCTTTAGTCAAACCTCCTGCAAGCCAAAAGAACTTCTACTCACGCTTAGAAAGCTAGCTGTGTGTAGAAGGATTTTGAGGACCAGCACCTGATGTTTGCACCAGTTCCTAAGAAGAAAATAATATAAATACCATCCCAAGTAACTCCAGGATGTAAATGTTATGGGGGTTAAAAAAGAAAGAAGCATGAAGGAAAAGTAGTTATGTCTTCAAATCACTACGAAAAATATTATAGGGGAAATTTTGAAGTCTTCTGAAGTGTGAAAATGTGTTCCATTTATTCACTACCACTTGTCTTTCATGGTGAACATAGCCATGTGCACCTTATGCCTATTTTTGCTTAGTTTTTTTCATCCTTTGTATGTCTTTCTATTTAAGAGTCCTGCGAGATTAAGCATTACTTATACAGTGGTTCACACATGTGTACAGAGCTTAAAAACACTGGCTTGGATCTCTGTTGGACTTTGTATATTGTTCCTCCCAGGAGCTGCATGGGCTTAGGTTCAGGTCCTCCAGTTCCTTTCCTTCCTAATTCAACCAGATCTCAGCCTGAACATACCATTAACTATGCCATTCCTCAGCAGCTTGGAAGGGAAAAGATTGGTGGAATCTCTTTAGTTTTGCAGGGGACATAGGTTCCCTTGCTTAGGTGGTGCTGACAGAAAAATGGTGATATAGGCAGAAACCAGCAGTCAGCAGCTGCTACAGATATCCAGTGACCAGCTGCATGGGAGTGAGTGGCCCCTGTGGGCTACTGAAAACAGCCCCAAGCAGTCTGTGGTGCAGGTATGGAATCAGCACCCAAGTGTTGAGCTGTGGAAAACAACATTCCCAGTGCTGGATTCTGGACCCAGCCTAACCTCCTCACCCAAAGGCAGCAGGATGAAACTCAGGTGGCGATGCAGAAGCAGTGGGGTGAGGAAGGGAGGAAGGTTGCAACTCCTCCCAATTACTCTGTCAGTCTGTTTGGTCTGAGTCAAAACTACTGAGAAAGTTGACATTGTCGAAGTATCCAAGACCTTTAAGATAGCTTTAGTTTAGGGAACTGAAAGCCACTGAGTGATTCAGGGAATTGTCCTGAGGTTAGAATTTAAGGAAGCCTTTGATTTTTTCTTTTTCTTTCCACCTTCTCGACACCTACACAGAAATGACACTGGTGAATCATTAGGGCAGTTTGCTTATTAATATGGAAAGCTTCCTGACTTACTGCAAAGACACAAAAAGACATTTTATCCTATGTATGGAGGTGTTTAAATGCTGTTGCAATGTTAACTGTGGTTCCTAAGGACTCAGCCTATGTTTTCACTCCTCTGACTCGTAAGGACGTGGACATAGAATGAATTAGATACTCTGTGCTGTGGGAGGCAGCAGGAGAAAGTATGGTGGCCAGAGGGAAAAAAAAAAAAAAAAAAAAAAAGGGGGAAAATATACAAATGATNAAAAAAAAAGGTGGAAATTACTAATGATTAGATCAGATCTTCGCTCAAACATCTCAATCTTACCACTGTTCATTGTTATTTAACAAAATGCTTATGTGTGTTTATAAAGCAGAGGAGCTCCGTCAGGGTGGAATAAGAAAGATTTGGAAAACCTAAGCCTGAAGGCACTACCCAAGAACCTTTCCAATTCCTGTGTGGCTGATGGCAATGAGAAGAGCTGGAGATCCAGGGCAGATGCTTTCCTAGTGTGCAGTATGTGGCCAATTATTAGTTAAGAACTTCTGTTAATCTTATTGAGGAACTACACATGCATGGAACTGCTGTTTATTTGCTTGTTTGTGTTCATTTGATCTCTTACTTACTCATTATATCTCAATTTATACAGTGAGGGTGGTGAGACACTGGCACAGACTGCCCAGGGAGGTTGTGGCTGCTCCCTGCCTGGAGGTGTTCAAGGCCAGGTTGGATGAGGTCTTGAGCAACCTGTTCTAGTGGGAGGTGTCCCTGCCTATGGCAGGGGCTTGGAACTGGAGCTTTGAGGTCCCTTCCAACCTTAACCATTCTATGATTCTATGAATTTTAAGGGAGAAAAAAAAGTCTCAAAAAAGTATCAAAATCAGATTGCATTGTTCAATGAACAAAGAAAATACAAACAAATGGCAAAATCATGGTTGTTCTCATCTGCATCAGAGCTCATTGCAAGTGCTCATGATAGTCCTAGTAATTCAGTAGTGATGGACAGAAAGCATAGTTTTACAGTTCCTGCCATCATTTTCAGTAGGAAATGCTGAAACCTGAAAGATACCAGGAATAAGGAATTATCTACACAGCATGACTGAGTGTACCTCAGGATTTACAAAGTTTTATCCATAGTGTTTTGAAGGAGCTTGCTGTTGGAGGAGCTGGTGGACATCTCATTTCACTTACTGATATTCCAATTTCCTTTATTGGCTTTTCTTCCTTTAAAATCTCATTAATTCTCCTGAAAACCCTGACTACTGTGAGGCTTGAAAAGCACCAGCAAACATGTTTGTTAGTGGTAGTTCAACTGCCTATTCCTTTTTAACTTCCATGTTTGCTCTGACATTTTCCAATATAACTTTTGAAGTGCCTGGATATTGGTTTGTGCATTTTTTATTTCACTGGTTTAGGCAAATGCTGAAGTTCAAGTCACTTTGCATGGGTGATTACTGTAAACCCACAGAGCTGGAAAAGCATTTCTAAACCACACTGGGGCTTTCAAAGGCCGAGCTGATCATGACTGCAGTCCCAAACCTCCAAGCAGAAAAAAAAGACCACTAGTGAAATCCTGTAAATGCAATAGTGTGATTGTGGGATTGGTAATGAAAAACTGCTTGTAGAGAGACAGGTAATGCCTACAAAGGAGTTTCTGCACAAGCATGATAGCAGGGGACCTGTGCTATGCAGGCCTTGTGTTGCTGGAAGAACTGGTCTAACCTGACTTACAGAAGTTCAGGTTTTTACCTGGCTTCAAAATTAAGTGTGGATCCAGGCATGGCCTATAAAATTCTGTAGTATAAACAAAAAGAAATTTCAATTCTGTGTCTGCAAGATCATGTGTCTGTAAAACACTGGCGTTCACCTGTCTCAAAGATTATCACACCAAAAGCTATAGCATGTTTGGAGAGCACTGTGATGGGGGCCAGATAAGTATCAGCTATAAACAGAGACTCACTTTCAAAAACATTTTTCTACTGAGAATAAATAGCTGCTCAGTTTAGAGTTTCCAGCAGCTCCAAACAGCTGGGACTGCTTCAGTTAGAGCAAGTGAGACTATTTTCTGGTATCAGGCAAAGCAGCCATCATATTTTTCTGTAAAGAAAAAAGCAATGGGCAGGCTACTACTATTACTACTACTACCTTATTATTATTATTATTATTAGTAGTAGTAGTAGTAGTAGTAGTAGTAGTAGTATTATCATCATCATCATTGTTGTTATTATTATTGTTACTGTTGTTATTATTGCTATTATTATTATTACTATTATGATGATTATTGAAAAGGGGCAGGTTACAAACCTTGAGATGCTTACTGTTTACAAGGGTGCCAGCACAAAGCCTTTGGAGTCTGTTAATCAAACAGTACATTAGGGCCTCAAAGTTCAGGAAAACCACTAAGTCACCTTCCTATTTGTAGTTTCTGGGCTCCTTTAAATCCATGCATGCCCTGCTTACATGAATTAGAGTTGATAGGAATGACTGACCCAATTTATGAAGGGTGTGCAACACATAATATAGAGAATATAGAGTACTGCAACAATTCCTTCTTCTGTTTTAATGTGCCTTCATTCCTACCAGACCTGTGGGCTGTTGAAACAGGTGTAAAGCTGGCTGAAAATGTCTAAATACTGCTGTGAAAAAGCCATTTCTTCTTTTTTCCCCTAAATGGAAGAATTGTCCCAGCTGAGATCTCCCTCTATGGGCACCTGCTGTACCCCATTCAGTCAGCATACAGAAGCCTTGTCTGGTGATATTATTTTAGCTGTGAAATGGGATGCTTAACTATAAATAATGACAATAGCATGTCTGGATGTCATTGTAGCTATTGACCTGCCAAGAGCAGGATTTCCTAATGTTATATTAAAACCAAAACCATCATCAGGAATTAAGCTGCAGTTTCATTATACTTGAACTTTTCTTAATGTTCCAACTCAGCAGGGAGCTCTTTTGACAAACAATAAATTAATCAACCTGTTACAAAAATAATACCCTGAGATTCCTGCAGAAGGCAGAAAGCTTTCCTTGCAGAACATTTTTCTTCTGACTCATAATACCCCCCCCCCCCCCAAATAAATACCTGAAATTCAACACCTCTCATTATACACCTGAGAAGTGTGTAACTCCTAGAGAGGGTTGTCCCATTATTTACAAATTAAATATGCATTAATTGAAAGCAGTGTCTGAGACCAGAAATAGCTTATGTAGTGACAATTTACAAGAGGTTATCTCAACACCTATTTTTCTGTTAGTAATAATAATAAAGAAAAAAGTCTTCTGTTGCCATAGAAACTGTCATACATCTACCTACACTTCTCAAAGAGGCACACCAATATTCTCATCTGTGTGTGTATGTCCCCCACCCAGTGCTTGAAGGTAATCCTGGATCCTGTTAACAAGTAGGGAAAGAAATAAAGCAGCATTAAGTGACAATTTATTGTCATCAAGCCTGCAAATCTGTGATCAAACTAAGAGGCAAACCTCACCAGCAAAGTTGTTCTGAAGTCCAAACAAAGATTTCTGCCCTGTCAGCTACTTTATGATTCTCAAATCCCTCTGCAGCCATGAAGCTGCTTTAGGTTGGGACCATTTTATCCTTGCAGTGAACGTTTCAATGAGATAACTGAAAAGACATGAAGATTTTTATTTTTTTTTTCCCACAGAATTCCGTTTTGGAAGAAATTTATAGTTGCTATAAACAGGTGAGATCAATAATTCACATTGCTGCTTTTTAAATACTGTGCTCAAATGTCACAGGAGTCAATTTTTCTTTATTTCTTTACTGATATTGTTTCCACCTCCATTACAGCAAAGCTCTCCTGTCACAACCACTCCACGCAGTGGAAGGAAATTATTTTAGAGGACACAAGCGAGATGCTTCAATCAAATCCCTGCTATATTTTTATTAATTCTTTAGTTTCTCTTGTCACTTGGATACCATTCTGAAGGAAGGGAGAATGCTCAGATTGTTGCTATGTGGAGTATAACAGGAGACATTTACAGCAGAACCATCAAATAAACAGTTACAGCTTTTAACATAAGTCTGAGGAGGAATTTTGCCTCTTATTTTTTGAAACATATAACCTCTGTCTTTTTTGGCTATCCAGGATCTATTTTTAAGGATCCTTGGATTGTGCTCTATAAAGTGCCAGATTGCTTACATCAATTTAAACATCTTTTGAAGTGAGAAAAGGTAGGGAATTTTTATTTTGAAGGCTTGCATCTTCCTGTATTGGATCACTGAGGCACAATTATAGCTGGAGTTGTACTGAGCTGGACTCAGTAAACATTAAGGATTCTACCAATCTCTAACTTTCAAGGCTAACTAAAAAAATGTGTTGCAGCATGAAAACTACTCAGCGACAAATCTTTCTGTGAATTACAAATGGATTCTTATTTATTAATGTGCTTAAGCATGCGAAAGTCATAGTTTTCTCTTCTGTATTATTGTACAAAACGATTGCTGCACGTTTTGGTTTGCTAAGAAATGCAGTTTTGACCACCTATAGGCTGGACTGCCAGAGGAGGAAAACTTCAGGTGTTTCTGTTACAAAGTGTTGCAAATGGAGTTTTGAGGAGACTGTTGGAGACCTGAAAAGAACCTTTTCCATTTTTACTCACAATGACAGAGGGAAAAAGATTGCTCTCAAGCCCTGCCTGCATGACCTTGGTCTGTCTGTACGAAAGGCCTTCAGGGATATACAAGTAGGTAAATAACACAGAACTTTTGCAACTAGGAAAATGGATTTATATGAAGTTACCAAGGAAATTCAGCTAAGTTCTGTAGTTCCAGTGATTTTATTTGCTTTTCTTGCTATGTCTTGTGCTTCTGAAGGATCATGGGAAGGAGAGGAGGATGTGAAATGGATGAGACCACAGCTGCAAGAGACTTACTAGTCTTCAAATGAGGGCTCTAGAAGACTTTTTGCTCAGGTAAAGGCAAACCTGAGGTAAGCTCCCAGCCAACACAAGGTCTTGGCTATTAGTACTGCAAGTGTTGCAGCACCCCACAGCGAGTGCTTCCTTAGGAAATTCCTAGGGTTCACAGCAGTGAGCCAGCTCCAGCAGGGAAGCAGAAAGCCTTCGACATTTTTGATTCCTTTTCGAATGGTTAGCTGAGTGAAAGGGGAGTGTAGGCACTGGGATGTTGCTGCGTATATAGCATTTTCAGAAAAGCATGAATTAGACTTTTTTTTTTCTCTTTTCCTCTTACAGCAGGAGGCACAGCAGTAGAGAAGGGCTCAGGGATGGCAGCAGCTGTGCCAAAGGGCCAGCAGGGGCAGGCCAGGCTCCCTGGGCACCGTGCGCACAGGCTCTGCCCGAGAGCCAGCAGCCCGAAGGCTTCCCCTGCAGGACGCTGGGCAGAGGGGCTCTGGGCGCTGGGCATGGGCGGCTGTCACCCTGGTGCCACACCGCCCTCACCCTGATGTCACAGGGGAGCGCCTGGCGAGGCAGGGATACGCCCCGGGACGCTATAAAAGGGAGCATCCTCCCAGGTCTGCTGCCAGAGCCGGCCAGGGGCAGCAGCAGCGGCAGCTGTAAGGAAGGAGAGGCAGAGATGTCGCCAGGGGTCCCCGTGCTTTGGAGCACCCACTGGTGCCAAGCATTTTTGTCCTTGGGCATCTCCTGGAGGCATGAGAAGGCTGTGGGAGGAGGTAGTAGGTTTTGCTCAGATGCTCATGGAGTAGATGACCGCGGGCACTGGGGTCAGGAAGGAATTTTTTCCCCCGGGACAGATTGGCATTGGTCCCCGGGGTTTTTTTGCCTTCCTCTGAGCACTGAGCATGACCACTTGGCAGAGCTCCTCCACTCCTTTTCGGCTGGGCTACTACCTGCTGTCATGCCCCGGTAAGATGCCTTTGGTGCCCTGCAGCTAGGGCAAGAAGGCTTTTTTTCCCTCCCAAGGGACTAGGAAGTGTGCCCGGGGTTTTTTTTGCCTTCCTTGCAGCACCGAGCACAGTCCCTGGCCCAGACCTCCTTTGGGTCACTCTGGCCAGGCAGTTGCTGCTTGTGCTGCACAAAGGTGGCCCTGGGGCTGCATAGCCAGGGACAGAAAGCTCTCCAGACTGCCAGGGTGAGGAAGCTTTCTCGGCTTCCCATCATTGCTTTTCCTCTGCAGCACTGAGCTCAAGCCCCTTCCATGGCAGGGTTTCTCCAGGCCACTCTAGCTAGCCAGGGTCTTGTTGCTTGTCCTCCCCAAAGGTGGCCTTAGGGCCACCCATGCAGAGGGAACAGCCTCTAGACTGGCTTGGCAGGGAGGGGAACTCTTGTGCTCCACAGGTGGCCTTTGGGCTGCCCATGCAGGGGAGGCAAAGCTTTCCAGACTGTCAGCCTAGGGAACCTCTCACTCACGCTCCTCGCAGGTGGCTTTTGGGCCACCTGTCCAGGGGGAGCAAGCTCTGCAGAGTCCCATAACACACAACCTGCCGCTCGTGCTGCACACAGGTGGCCCTCAGGCTGCACATCCAGCAGGAGGAAGCTTTTAGACTGTCAAGCTGGTGAAGCTTTCTTGGCTTCCCCAGGAGCTCATTCTTTGCTCTGTAGCATTGAGCACAGCCTCCTGTTAGGGCTTCACTGGGCCCTTTTGGTTTGATTCTTGTTGCTGCTCTGGCACCTCCAAGGCATCACTCATGCCCTGGCTCTCTTGGGCACTCTTGCCCAGTGCAAGCTTGCAGGAGGAGCTCTGCTCCTGCCTTGCCTGGGTACTCTGTTAGTGTTAGACTATTGGCCCAGAAACAAGTTTTAAAAAAATAACACAAAATAACATAGAATAATAGAAGCCAACATAAAATAAAATCTGGTTTCCACCTGTATCTCTTGTGTTTTGTGTCCTTTAAAGCGTTTTTGGGGCTGGAGAATGACTGGCAAATAACAGGCTCTTGGTTCCTCGACTCATGGTGAGCACAGGGACAGATGAGCACAGTTCTGCTGTGCGATG
>VWYK01051319.1:0-11200 GCA_013399775.1 Semnornis frantzii | reverse complement strand
AGGTGGTTTGGTTCCCATCCCTGGAGATATGAAAGATGAGGCTTGACAGGGCTCTGGGCAGCCTGATTTAGCTGGATGCCCCTGCTGACTGCAGAGGGAGTTGGACTAGGTGACCTTTGGAGGCTTTTCCAACCCTGACTGTTCTATGATTGCATGAAGAAGACTNGCAGAGGGAGTTGGACTAGGTGACCTTTGGAGGCTTTTCCAACCCTGACTGTTCTATGATTGCATGAAGAAGACTCAGAACTCCACAAAACCCAAACTACATTATAAAAGTGCCATTGTGTTTTGACTTGTTTAGTTAAACCTGGTGGTTGAGTAGAGGCCACCTGGAGTCAAGGCTTCATGTTTAAAGAACAGAATCAGGGAATGATGAGGCCTGGAAGGGACCTCTGGAGATCATCTATTCCAACCTCCCTGCTAAAGCAGGGTCACCCTCAGCAGGTTACCCAGGATTACAGTCTCTAGCTGGGTTTGGAATTTCTCCAGAGAAGGAGATTCCACAATCTCCCTGGGAAGCCTGCTTCAGCAGCCTCACAACAAAGAATTTTCTTATGTTTAGATGGACCTTCCTTGTCATCCAGCTTTTGCCTGTTGTTTGTCCTGTCCATGGGCACCACTGGAAGGAGTCTGGAGCCATCCTCTTTACCCCTGCCCTTAAGATGTTCATAAGCATTGAGAAGATGCCCTCCCAGTCTTCTCCTCCAGGCTAAACAGCCCCTGGGTATCTCAGCCTTTCCTTGTAAGAGAGAGGGTCCAGTCCCCCTATCATTGTCATCATTGTAGTCTCCACTGGACTCTCCAGCAGTCCCCAGTACTCCCATGTGGCCTAACTAGGGCAGAGCAGGAGAACCTCCCTCGCACCCCAGGAGACTATTTGCCTTCTTGGCCACAAGAGCACATTGCTGGCTCATGCTGAACATGTCCATCAGGATTTCAAGTCCTTCTCCTTAGAGCTGCTTTCCAGCAGGTACACCCTCACCTGTGCTGGTGCAGGGGATTATTCCTCTCCAGCTGCAGGACCTTACACTTGCCTTTGTTGAACTTCATGAGGTTCCCCTCTGCCCAACTCTGCAGCCTGTCCAGGTCTCACTGAATGGCAGCACAGCCTGCTGGGGGTGTCAGCTGCTCCTCCCAGTTCTGTATCATCAGCAGACTGGCTGAGGGTCCACTCTCACCCTTCATCCATGTTATTGATGAAGATGTTTAGCAAGACTGGACCCTTGGGGAACACCACTAGCTACATACAAGCCTGCAACTAGACCCTCCACAGCTGATCACAACTTGTGCTCTGTCCTTCAGCTATTTTTTCACCTACCTCACCATCCACTCATCCAACCCACACTTCCTAAGCTTCCCTGTGAGGATGTTAGTTAAGCTTAGAGAAGTAAGTTTCATGTGAAATAAAACTAGGAAAAGATCTGAGTCCAAATACATGATTATGGAATGGAAGGCACAAAAAAAAATCATGGGACTGGGATAATTTGGTGCAATTAACAGGACCTTCTTCATTCTCAGATGTAGACTAGAGTTGAACAAGGGCCTTATGTCTGTCTTTTTCACCTCACTATCATCCAAATCAGTATCATTCAAACAGAGTTTGTTCTGGTCCCAGCTTGTGAGTGGTTTATATGATAAAGGACTTCATCACAAGATGCTCAATGATCTTACAGGTCTTTTCTCACCGTAACAGTTCTGTGATTCCATGACTGACTGGCTTTCATAGTTAACCTCAGCCAGAATGCCTTGTAGGCATTTTGCTCAGTGTGCTTGCAAGGGCCACCAGAAGCTTTAAATCTTATTTTTCTGAGGGTTGTTTTAGAGGAGGAGCCTCTATTTTTGTTTTTAAGATGTATGTGGTGTTTTAGTGTATAATGAAGTAAATGTAGGTGCTATAAAGAAATGATGAGGAAAAAGAAAGTGGCCCTCTGGAGGACTTGGTGCTTATTTGCTTGGGTGTAACCAAAAAGAATTTATTTTTTTATCACTCCTGAATGAATTCCCCACCCTGCAAAAAATTAGTTGTGAACTCACTCTGCAAAACAAACTGATTTTAAAACCAATTATTTAAACTAATTGGTCATTAACTTCCGAAGGTGTATGCTCAGGTGTAACCTGGATGGCCTCCCAACCTTAGTTACCTAATGTTGTGCTGAACCCGTTAACAAAGCCATTTTAATTAGTGCTGTTGGCATGATGAGAGATGCCAACAGTGCCTGTTGAGTAGCATATCTGAGAGTGTTTCCTTGAGCAAAATCTTCATATCTAATTAATATTAATGGAAATCCTAATATTTGCCTTTCCTAGCTGTCAGGTTTCCACCTCCCCTCCTGCACCAGTACAGGTTGAGAGGTGATCTGCTGGAAAGCACTCCCATGGAGAGGGACCTGGGAGTCCTGGTGGATAACAAGTTCTCCATGGGACAGCAATATGCACTTGTGGCCAAGAGGGCCAATGGGATCCTGGGGTGCATTAAGAGTGTGTCCAGCAGATAGAGGGAGGTTCTCCTGTGCTTCTGTTCTACCCTGGTGAGACCTCATCTTGAGTTCTGTGTTCAGTTTTGGGCTCCCCAGTTTAAAAGCGACAGGGATCTGCTGGAGAGAGTCCAACAGAGGGCTACAAGGATGATTAGGGGACTGGAGCACTGCCTGGTGAGGAGAGGCTGAGAGACCTGTGGCTGTTTAGTCTGGAGAAGACTGAGAGGGGATTTAATAAATGTTTATAAATACCTGGGGGCTGGGGGTCAGGAGCGGGGGACAGGCTCTGCTCACTTGCTCCCTGGGATAGAACAAGGAGCAATGGATGGAAGCTGCAGCACAGGAGATTCCACCTCAACACAAGGGGCAACTTCTTTACTGTAAGGTCACAGAGCACTGGCACAGGCTCCCCAGAGAGGTTGTGGAGTCTCCTTCTCTGGAGACTTTCAAGGCCTGTCTGGATGCATTCCTGTGACCTGAGCTAGATTGTCTGGTCCTGCCCTGGCAGGGGCTTGGACTCAGTGATGTCTTTGGTGCCCTTCCAACCCCTCACATCCTGTGATCTTCACATTTCAGGATTTTCCAGACCTTTTCTCCCAGAATTTTTTTCCTTTGCTTGATATGATCTTTTTGTCTCACCATGCATCTGATAGGTGACCCTCTCCCAGTAGTCTGTATTTAACTCCTCGCTCTGCCAGTCAAGTAATGAGGGACATCTCTGGTTAGTAAGAGAATAGAATCTGACAACAGAAGCAGCACACATCAGGCTTTCTGATGGACTCCTGAGCTAAGAGGGACAGGCTCTGGTTACAGTGTGTTTCCACTGATCTAGGTTTTCTTTTGTCTTCAAAAGAAGGTAGAGAAGTTGGAGGGACAGAAGAGGCAGAGAGGTAGCAAAGAAAAATATGCCTGATACTAGAAGGCTGAAAAGAGGGGAAGAGAAAGTTCTGTTTGGGAAAGAAGGGTTAGGTGAAGTTGGAGTTGGTAAACTGTAGAATTTATTTGCACTCTGATGATGCAATAATGTTCAATTTGAGAACAGACATCCTACAAATCCAGTACTATCGTTGGCAGATTGGCCACTTAGTGTGTTGTGGACCCTTCACTTCAGGCTGAAATGTGGATTTCTATAGGGGGAAGGACATGAAGGTGTTTTCTGCCTTGCTTGTTTCACTCTAGCACATATAAATGTTTTCATTTGCTTTCACCAAAATTTAGTTTAAAAAAGAATGGATTCAATCATAGAAGAGTTTGGGTTGGAAACGACCTTTAAAGATCATCTAATCCAATGCTGATTTGATTCTGTGGTACATTGCTGCAGAATAAGTTATTGTGCAATAAATCTAGTTGTGAGCTGGCTCTGAAATAATGACTTCATTTACAAGTAGCTGTTCTGGAGCAAGTAGTTAGTTTTGTACTGGACAACTCTGCAAGAATCCCTTTTAATTCCCAGTATGCAGCTAACTATGGTGCTTTGCTTCCTCGTAGCTGATGTGGGATACAGAGTGAAGCAATGCCTCAGCAGGGATGAAATAAACCTTACACACCAATAGAGGAAGGCTTATAGTATGTTCAGGGAGAACCAACTGAGTGTGTTGGCACTTGGCTTATAGGAAGGATGGTGTCAAGTTTGAGGGGGAATTGAAATGTGTTTTCATGGGTGGGGAAATACTTCTCAGCGTTTGGAGTTAGTTTGGGATGTTGATTCAGTTGGTGCCTTGTGAAATAGCTAAACCTGAAGGTTGGTGAGTGCAGATCTGTCTGCCCAGGTTCTGAAGGTACTGGGTGGAATGTATTACTTCATGGGGTCTGGAAATTGAGAGAGGTAGAGCTTTGCCCTATGTTCCTGGTGAGGCTACACCTTGAATACTGGGTGCTCTCACTACAAGGACATTGAGGTGCTGGAGCAGGTCCAAAGAAGGGCAGTGAAGCTGGTAAAGGGTCTAGAGCACAAGTGCTGTGAGGAGCAGCTGAGTGAACTGGGATGGTTTAGTCTGGTAAAAGGAGGCTGAAGAGAAGACCTTCTCCCTCTCCAGAGCTACCTGGTTGTAACAGGTGCAGGCTGGTCTCTTTTCCCAAGTTGCAAGAAGAAATGGCCTCAAGTTGCACCAGAGGAGGTTTAGGTTGGATATTAGGAACAATTTCTTCCCCAGAAGGATTGTCAAGCCCTGGAACAAGCTGCCNATGGTTTAGTCTGGGTAAAAGGAGGCTGAAGAGAAGACCTTCTCCCTCTCCAGAGCTACCTGGTTGTAACAGGTGCAGGCTGGTCTCTTTTCCCAAGTTGCAAGAAGAAATGGCCTCAAGTTGCACCAGAGGAGGTTTAGGTTGGATATTAGGAACAATTTCTTCCCCAGAAGGATTGTCAAGCCCTGGAACAAGCTGCCCAGGGAGGTGATGGAGTGACCATTCCTAGAGGGATTTAAGAGATGTGTGGGGAAATGGTTAGTGGTGGACTTGGCAGTGCTGGGTTAGAGTTGGACACGACAATCCTAAAGGTTTCTTCCAGCCTTAATGATTCCATGAGTCTATCTTATTCTGTAAAATTGTTTCCAAAGTTACTTCACAAAGTGGAGAACCAGAAGTCTGCTTTCACTTTCTTGTCTCGTTCTCATGGTTTTGGTTGATTTGGAAAACCCAGTTCAGTAAAATTCTCCATCTGGAGGACACACAAGACCTGACAGAAGGAAAGAAAGTGCTAATGAATGAGGAAAAGAAATAGGAGCTGGCTTCCGAGATCTAATTTTTTTATCTTAGGATTAATTTTCAATTTGTTTTTTTCTTTTGCCAAGTGGCTGGAATTTTTTTTTTTTTTTTTTTTTTTTTTTTTTCCTAGCAGCCTGCTACTTTAAGGCAGAGGCTTGCGCCTTCAGGAGACAGTCTGGAAAGAACAGCACTTAAAAATACTTCCTCTGCCAAACAGTTCCAAGCAAATGTTATGGAGAACCTCATTGCACACAGACTGCCTAAAATAGAAACTTGAAAGTTTTGATGGGAAGCAAAATCCCCCACCCAGATTTTGTTTATACTCTGTGAAACCTTGGTCCTGACTGTCTTGTACAGTGCAAGAAATACATCATACAGATGTATTCCCCAGATGGATGAACTTATGCCTCAAGAAGCAGCACATAATGGTTTTAACTGCCTATTCCATGCTCTGCTCAGTGTGGTGATGACCAAACCATAAACTTGGTTAGAAACAGCACAAGACTTTAAACTGAAATGGCAGACATGAGTTTTTTTCACTGTGAGGGTAACAGAACACTGGAGCAGGCTGCCCAGGAGGGTTGTGGAGTCTCCTTCTCTGGAGATATTCAAAACCTGCCTGGATGCATTCATGTGTGATCTGCCCTAGGTGATCCTCTTCTGGCAGGGGGCTTGGACTGGATGATCTTTCGAGATCCCTCCTAACCCCTAACATTCTGTGATTCTGGTTTTTTCCACTGTCATGCCTGATGCAATCTGTGTTTGGAGCTCCTCCAGTCTAAGCTAAAGACCAAACTCAGGAATGGATGACAGAGAGGAGAAAGTGCTGTCTCCTAAATGGAAATTTTGAGTACTGTTGCATGGCTTTTTAGGAAGCATAATGAAACCCCAAACTGAACCAACTCTACTGTAAACCCATCAGGCTGCAAGATGAAACTCAGTTCAGTACATGCTGGAACATATGGTTCAGCTTTTGGAGGAACTGAGCTCTCATGTAAATTGGTAAGGTTAAGGTTCAGGGTTTTGCACAGCAACAGTAATTGCCCAGGAGAGCACAGATGCCTTTTTGATGCTGAATTAGGGTGTTGCATTACACCCCCAGCTACCTGCACAGCGCTGGTTTTGTTTGTTGGGCAGAACTGATCTTCCTAGGATTGCAGAGCCACATACTTGAAAGTTAGGGAAGGTAAGAACTAAGGTGACTTTACAGTTCTAATTCATTCCTGGGCATGAATTTTTCAAGTCTTTAATTGCATCACCTCATCTGTGCCTGTCGCAGAGCCAAAGCTTGCTGAGAGCAAGGCTCGGGGAGGAGAGGGCTCGCTTTACGTGAGCAGCTCTTGGGTCTTGTCAGGTGGTGTGGCTGCTCTCTCTGTGCTACATAATAGATGAACCCTCTTCTGAAGAAAAAAGTGTCTCAGGGATTTGGTACTCCTTGCTCTCTTACTGGTGTGCTTCATAAAGAATTGTACAAATTCAGTTTCACAGCAAACCTGCCTGGTGGGTGAAAAGCTGACTGTGAGCCGCCAGTGTGTGCTCAGCCCAGAATCCAACCATGGCCTGGGCTGCATTCCCCAGCAGTGTGGGCAGCAGGTGGGGGGAGGGGATTGTGCTTCTCTGCTCTGCTCTGCTCTGCTCTGCTCTGCTCTGCTGAAACCTTGCCTGCAGTGCTGGGGTCCAACCTTGGGGTCCTTAGCAAAGGAGAGACATGGAGAGGGTGCAGAGGAAACCACAAGCATGATCTGAGGGCCAGAAGCCCACCACTGTGAGGCCCAGCTGAGAGAGTTGGGGTTGTTCAGCCTGGAGAAGAAGGCTTGGGATGACCTTCTTGTGGCCTTTTAGTACATAAGGGATTGCTGTGAGAAAGCTGGGAACAGTCCTCTTAACAGGGCCAGGGGTGGCAGGACAAGGGCTGATGGTTTTAAATTAAAAGACTAGAGAGAAGGGAAGAAATTATTTACATGGAGTGTGGTGAAACCCTGGCCAAGGTTGTCCAGATTGGTGATAGAAGCCCCATTCCTGGAACTGTTCCAGTTTATGTTGGATGAGGCTTTGAGCAACCTGATCCAGTTGAAGATACTGTGTGCAGTTCTGGAGCCCCCAGCACAAGAAGGACATGGAAGTGTTGGAACGGGTCCAGAGGAGGCCACCAAGATGCTCATAGGGCTGGAGCAGCTCTCCTATGAAGACAGACTGAGGGAGTTGGGGCTCTGCAGCCTGGAGAAGAGAAGGCTTCCAGGAGACCTTAGAGTAGCCTTCCAGTATCTGAAGGGGGCTACAGGAAGGCTGGGGAGGGACTATTGACAAGGTCTTGCAATGACAGGACAAGGGGCAGTGGGTTTAAACTGGCAGAGGAGAGATTGAAACTGGATGTTAGGAAGAAGTTCTTTACAGTGAGGGTGGTGAGACACTGGCAGAGGTTGCCCAGGGAGGTTGTGGCTGCTCCCTCCCTGGAGGTGTTGAATGCCAGGTTGGAGGAGGCCTTGAGTGACCTGTGCTAGTGGGAGGTGTCCCTGCCTGTGTCAGGGGGTTGGAACTGGCTGATCCTTGAGGTCCCTTCCAACCTTACCATTCTATGAAGCTGTCCCTGCTGCCTGCAGGGGAATTGGACTAGATGACTTTCAAAGGTCTCTTCCAATCCAACCCATTCTGTGGTTATATGATCTGGGGAGAGAAAGCTTTACCATTACCAGTGGGTAGGCATAGTGTAGAGGTGTCAAAGTCAAGAGTGTCCATTTTGAGTGTGCCTAGTGTGTGAAGCTCTTTGATATGCTTAATGCAGAGCTCTTGTTGGCTTTGATTGTAGTGGTGGTGTTTCTTCAGCAGGAAAGACAGAGTTTGGAGTCCAATCAAATGAGCAAGTGTGCAGTTACTGAAGAGTCTGGCTTGAGCATTTTGCACAGCTTCAAGCTAGGTAAAGGAACCAATTGAGTTTCTCAACATTTTGCTTCTTTCACTCTGTTTCGATGGCAATATCACAGGTAGCAGTCCCAGTGTGCCCTTTCTCACCATTGCTTGCTTGCTTCCATCATCAAATAGTTATGTTACTTGAGGGAAATGTGTGATTGCACAGGGAAACCAAGCAAAGTGCCAGTTCTTGCTGTTTAGTCATGTTGCTGTGGTGGGGCAGAAGCTGCGTCAGCCAGATCACTTCTTTGATATGGTTTGTTGTCTGGCTGCATGAACAGTTGCACTGGCATCATGGAAGCCACAGGGTTTGGGTTTGGGAGGGTGGGAACTGCCTAAAGCAAATTCAGAAATGGTTTAAGCTCTGCTGCCAAATATGCAGCCTCAGCCAAATTCATCTTCCTCACTCTACTTCCCCGCTGCCCCCAAGTCATCTCCCTGCTGCCAGAAATGAAACAGGAGTCCTAAGAAGCAAGAATGAGATCCTGGAGATAAGGGTTGTGACAGAAGCCTCTTGTACTCTTAGATCATGTCCTGGGCATGTCTTGAAATAGCAGCCTCACTGGGGAGAGGTGGGAGCAAGTCCCTCCAGTGCTGGCATTCAGCCTTGATTCCAGTTTCTTGTCCAGCAAGTTCCAGTTTCCTTTCCTTTTAGTTACTAGTCTTCTTCACTCACCTCCCAGCCCTCCATCCCTCCTTGCCCAGCCTGATGATTCCTCATTCTGCTGTTCAGCCTTTTCAAAAGGGTCCTTCTTGGGAAAGAGGCTCTGCAAAGTCTGTCTGCAATGGTGACTCGTGATGACGGCTTTCTTCATCTCAAAGCATGCTTAGCAAGGAAGGACTCTTCAGTTTGTAGTTGCTCTGCTCTCTGTTGGCTACTGGGAAGGCACAAATGTGAGAGTATTTTTAAGGCCTATTAGCTCAGCCACCTTTGGCCAGGTTTTCACACAGATGGGAGAAAACATGTTGAGACAAGATGTGAAAGGACTCCTTTGTCTAACATGCTTCAAGGCCAGCTTCCAGAAGTGAAGCTGCTAGGCCTTGCCAGATTTCACAGAATCCCATCAGAGTGGGGGTTGGGAGGGAGCTCTGGAAATCATCTAGTCCAATGCCACTGCTAAAGCAGGGTCACCCACAGCAGACTGCCTAGGAATCATGTCCTGGTGGGTTTGGAATCGCTCCACACCGCCTCTGAGGCAGCATGCTCCAGGGCTCCAGCACCTTCACAGAAAATAAGTTTTTCCTCATGTTTCAGTGGAACTTCCTGTGCTTTAGTTTGTGCCAGTTGCCCTTTGTCCTTTCCCCTGTATCTCACTGACCCTATGCTTATTCCTGCTCTTTAGCTATTGATAAGCATTAGCAGATCCCCCCCTTGGTCATCTTGATCTCATCGCTCTCTACAACGACCTGAAAGGAGGTTGGAGTGAGGCTGATGTTGGTCTGTTCTCCCAAGTAATCAGCAATAGAACAAGAGGAAATGGGCTGAAGTTGTGCCAGGGGAGATTTAGATTGGACATCAGGAAAAATTTCTTTGCTGAGAGAGTGGTGAGTTGTTGGAACAGGCTGCCCAGAAAGGTGGTGGAGTCACCATCACTGGAGGTGTTGAAGTGTGTAGATGTGGTGCTTCAGGATATAGTTTAATGACCATGGTAGTTGGTGTCTCAGCCTTTTCTCCTTACAGAGGTGCTCCAGTCCCCTCTGTATCTTCAGTGGACACTCTCCAGTAGTTCCCTGTCTCTCTTGAACTGGGGAACCCAGAACTGGAGACAGTACTGCAGATGTGGCCTGGCCAGCACAGAGCAGAAGGGGAGGAAAATCTCTCTCAACCTGCTGGCCACATTCTTCTTCTTGAGTGCAGTTCACCATAGGAGGAAAACACAGATGGGTTTGCTAACTTTGCCTTGAAAATAACTGATAAACTTTGGTTGAGAAAAACTCATCCTAAGGAGGAATTGCAGTTTATCCTATCTTGTGTTCTAGGGACTACTTTGGGAAATTTCTATAAGGAAGCCAAAGTTGAGTTACAATGATAGGAACTGCAACACAGCTTTAATTGAAGGAGGTGCTGCTGACTCCCAGTAAAAAAAGTTAGGCTGAAGTTAGAAACTGAGACTGAGGATGGTAACTTCGTGTTCATAGACTCATAGAATGGTCTGGGTTGGAAGTGACCTCCAAAGATCATTTAGTGCAAGCCCCTCTGCAGTCTACAGGAACATCCTCAACTGGATCAGGTTACCCAGAGCCCTGTCAAGCCTCACCCTGAACATTTCCAGGAATGGGGCCTCAGCTACCTCCCTGGGTAACCTGCTCCAGTATTCCACCATCCTCATGGTAAATAAGTTCCTGACATCCAATCTAAATCTGCTCATTGCCCTTGTCCTGTCACTGCAGACCTTTGTAAGCAGTCTCTTTCCATCCTTCCTGTAGGCCCCCTTGGGTACTGGAACATTCTCTGAGTGTGTTTTCTATTCAGTGTAAACTTTAGGATGTGTCTGCTGCTTATGAGGCACAACCTGCTTGCTGGATTTTAAATAAAAAGTCTTTGTCCTGTATGTTTCTGATGGTGTTCTGGGAAGAGAAATGGAGCAGGTTGGAAGAGTTATTGGTTTATTTGAGAATTAATGATTCATTTTGAGACTCTGTCAACAATGCATTAGTTTACAGAGGATGTGTTGCTGTAGGAAAACTTAAGTCTGTGATCATAGTCAACAAAATGGAGCCCAAAGGCATTTTCTAGAAATGGCATAGAAAGGTTGGAAGGCATCTTTAAAGGTCTTCTAGTGCAACTTCCCTGCAGTCAGCAGGGACATTTCCAGTTGAGAGCCACATCCAACTTGCCCTGGAATGGTTCCAAGGATGAGGCATCTCCCACCTCTCTAGGCAGCCTGCACCAGTGTCTCACTACTGTCAGCATAAAAAAAAAATTCCTTTTCTCTAATCTAACTCTCCCTTCTTTTAATTAAAAGCCACCATCCCTCATCCTGTCACAACAGGCCCTGCTCAGAGGACTGTTCCCATCTTTCTCATAGCCCCCCTTTAAGTACTGAAGACCACAAGAAGGTTTCCCCAGAGTTCTTGTCCAGGTTGATCAACCTCAACTTCCTCAGCCTATC